>CM057132.1:12145357-12170357 GCA_029964075.1 Patiria pectinifera | reverse complement strand
GCTTGTTTTCGTAACTTGTAATATTACACAAATGTACATTTTACAACAATAAACAAAAAACTAAAGCTAAAAGCCATTTCTGAAAAAAGTCATGAAGCCTTTTGCACAATATTTAAGCATTCACACCAATACAATGTAGTTTAAAAAAACAAATCATAAAAATTGTTAAGAATTTCCACAGATTTACATTAACCTCAAAACTAAGGTTTGAGAATCATAAAGACTTAATCAAATAATGTATCTCACCGCCAATCTGTGTCTAAATATAAGTAAAGTTTTGTTATTGACACTGTATCCAAGGAACGCATAATTACGAGCACTCTTGAAGGTCAACATCACGCTCAATCTGTAGTCACCTGCCCATGTGATATATATCGTCCTTCACGCATCGGTGCGTTCCGCTGGCGAAAATGTGATCAGCACCTCAGAATTAGTCAAATTTTATTACTGGAGAGAAGTGCAGTTCAATCCTGTACAAATTGGCGTGAAGTGTTGACAACTTGTTTGAATTTTAAGTGTTGTTCAGAATTTGGTTAGAACCAAATTAACTTAGAACTGAGTGTGTTTTTGTTTCTTAAATATCTAAATTGCCCATGATTTCGATTCAAAAACTTGATATTAAAAACCTTGAAATTCACCATGCGTCATTTGCAAGCTTTTATGCACAGTATAACGGTACATGTACATGTACACATGTACACGAATGTTCATGTATACACATACGCAATGAAATGCCGTGAAGACGTCCATTACCTGTACATCGATCTGCGCGCGCACATTAGTGCGCGACTGAGAACAATTTAAATTTCAGTTAATGACATCATTCCCCCAGTCAATGTGCGTTTACATTTTTTTTCTCACAGCTGTGCACTATATCCATGTACAATTGTACCGGTGTCATTAAAATATGAAGTAAAACGTCATCCAAAAACCACCATTTTGATCTTTACAGTATATACGGTCCATAAATCTTGTAGTTGGTTTGAATGCATGCATAGGGGGCCGAATGTGCGTACGTGTACATGTCAGCATGTCATTTCTTCAACACCAGCTATTAGATGAATAATTGAAATTGATTCGTGCTTCAAACTATCCACTGACTGCAAAGGGCAAACAGGTCTTTATTTCCAAGACTGTGACCTTGACGATGCTATTCCTATCCACACGATGAGATTGTCAATTAGATTGGATTTGAAATGCAGAGAGGCAGGCATTTGCCTCGATCGAGTCCAGGAGGACCTTTTTGAAGTTCATGGTCAATTACTGCAAATATCATCCTTCGGTTAAAAAGGCACGTACTGGGTAGGAATGCTAGAAACGAAGTGATTTAATGAGAAAAACCTTGCTCGTTGTGAAGGGGTTGGTATCAAATACCCTGTGAAATTATTCCACAGTTTCATTTATAAGAAAAAAACAAATACGGATGAAAATTATGAAGGTTGATTAAAATGGAGACACTTTTCGTAATTTGACAATAATTCATGAAATACTGTGAATATTTACCCATCCACTGGGACAGGTACTGACACTGGCTGATTGAGAATAATGTCCCTAGAGCAGTGATTGAAGGATTATACATGAAAGGCTGCAATTCAAAACACAATGCAACTTACGAGACCTAAATATTGCATAGGCTGCCTCAACATGAATGTCTACTGAGCTTAAATACCGCTAGTTGTACATTGTACATGGGCTAGTTGTAATTACTGCACCCTACATCATGCTACATGTATGAACTTCAGATTTTTTAGCAATTTTATTGCTTCATACAAATAAAAACAACTAAAATATAAAAACAAAAACCCAAAAGATCCAACATGTTATTAAGTATTAAGCATGATACACGTATGCATAAAAGTAGCAACTTTGCTAATTTATAAAAAAAAAAATTTACAGACAAAAAATTTCAACTTAAAACATCACAGGTGCCAAAGAAACATAGTCAGAATCCTGTATTGCGAAATGAAAACCTTGGACGATGTCTGCCTGTCGACCTGTTCCCATAATTCATTGCAGGTGATAATTGCACCGCCAATGGCAGTTTTGCTCAAACTCAAAGTATTAAATTCATAACTAAAATTACAGCCTTTGTCCTTTCCAAATGTAAAATTTTGAAATTTTACTCAATCTTTCTGCTTTGTAATTTGTCACTCCGCAGAACAGTAATTTCTGCACAATGACAGATGTTCCCAACAAAATCCACTCTTGCACGCTTGGAAGGTTTATAGCCCTCAAGAAATTTTACCAATCACTCAAAGGACAAACTAATGTTATTTATTTACTGAACTGTGGTAAAGCTAATGTACCGGTATGTTTTTCACATGCTTAATGTCTTCGGGACTTGAATTTTGCCCAGGAACGGCAAAGGTCCTTAACCACACCACTGCCCACAATTCAGTCCTTCATCCATAACACATGCTCAACTATCAATTACATGCTTGAAGAAGACGAACATGCCACCAACAACACATCATTGCTTCCTGCAATTTATAGACATGTACTTACTCTTTGTGTGGGCACCCTTCTTCTTCTGATGTCATTTGCACCACTTTTGCCATAGCTGTACAAACGCAACATGAAAAAAAAATCATGCATTACTTATGTTCTCATTAACACAATTATTTCCAGATTTAAATTTAAATCAAGTTGAACAAATCCTTCATATGTACTTGACAATGCATACACTAGTATTGAGAGTCCCAAATTTTCGGACTAACAATTTACATGCCAATGTTCCTTAATTTTGGAAAAGAATAACCACGCATATTTCAGTTTAATTTAAAAATGAGATTTGTAATTATTTAGCCTTAGAGTAATCTTGCACATAAACAGCATGTTTACTGATGTAAACATAATTTCTGCATACATAACCACTTTTTTATATTTTGATTCAATAATGTATTGAATTCCAGTTAAAACGTCAAGGTTAAAAGATCTAGAATTTCGTTGCCTTATTTGAGGCAGTATCAGCATTGCTTCGTGTATATGTGTGCATACAATTTTGATGCATGTTCACGAGAATACACTGACATTTTATACAATACTGCACAGGCCACAGACTCAAGTAGAAATACGAATGAATGATGACAACTTTCCATTAAGATCAACAAAATATGTAATAGTGCTCCCAATACGGTAGGACACAATGATCCATATGATTACAAGCATAATTGCATCTTCATATTCATAATTTGGCCAATTATCTTCAGTCTTGAGAACAAAATTAAGAAAAAAGCATAAGCGAACCACTTAGTGCACACTGCGTACAGCCCCGTTCACAGCCACTGGCACATGCACACGTTCATTACGCACAACGAACCACACACACAATTCATGTACATGTAGTCGAGTTACTATATTGGAATGGTCAGCAATTGCATTCAGCAACTGCACTCATTACAATTGTGAAAAACGGAACTGAGTCTCATGATGGACGACCATTTTGCTTAGTGGTTCGACCGCTTTTCTCACTACGACCTACATGTAGTTATATTAAATCAAGCACCCTGCTCTATTTTTGTTTCATGCCGGTCCAAATTTGATTACCAAATTTAGCACTAGAAAGAAAAATTTATTCTGAGTCTATTTTTACGTGACTCGATGCCGAGTATGAAAAAGTACATCTGGAGATTTCCAATTTCAACTGAAGTAAAAGTCACAGAATTTCATTCCACTAGCAGGACTAGAAATGAATGAGTTTCCTTTTTATTAACGAGCACTGAAAAGAAAAAAAATTCCTTGCGTAAATTTTTTGAAAGAATGAAGAATTTTGACAACAGTGCTCAAGTGATCTATCACGTTTTGGGTCGCAATAATGCTATGGCCGAGCTGTAAAAAAAAGGCAATATATGAACTACTTGCATCAGTCCTTCTGCTTGAGTGATTTGAGATGTGCGATTGCATCCACACGGTGCACGCCATCGCATGCCTAGTAAAAGCTTCCCGAGAAGTGCAAATAATCGCACGCCTTAATCCCTCTGTATTGCATACATTCACTTTCCTAGTGATCCTGATCCTGTTTAAAATTTGGTAACAATGTCAATGTTTTTCAGGACCTCGGACCGAAAACATTTTGAAAAATCGAAGATGGCTGATGAAATGAATGCCATTACTGCATTCTTTCTCTGATCTTGTTCCCGAGTCCAGATAATTTAATTTTCTGATCGTTGAACTAGTTGAACTGAAAAGAAGACTATGCCTACTTTTCTCAAAAGAAAAAAAAGTGGCCTCGTTTTCCCACTTCAAATTTAATCAATTCAATTCAAAATCTGCTTCACTGTTCACATTCATGCATCAAATTCCTGAAATCAACTTGGCCCATGTGTCTTATTCCTCCATGCATGTACTCTCCAAGAATGTATTAAACACCTGTAGGATTTGAATCACACTGAAGAATGCGCCGGTGGTACAACACCACGTTTGGCTTTGGACTACTCACTTCAAACCAACAAATCTTTCAGTTCCACTGAAGACATAAAATTTGTTGTTTTCCAGCAGGTCCAGCGAGTTGACGGAATGGCCTTGAGTCGGCGTGTAAAGTTTACGGATTGCACCAAAAGACGGTTTCTCTTTCGACGTCAAACTGTCTAGGAAAGATTCCAAAGTTCTGGTCTGTTTGAAGTTGACAATCACCCGCTTGGCGTTGTAAAACTTGTCCCCATTTTTGTACAGATGCACGCTCCGGGCCGGCGGGGCGACAGCCATTTTGTGAAGTTCGTCTTTCCCCGTCGTACTTCCAACTTTCCCCCGTTTGGGGTAGCGTAGCAATCTCGTTGAATTCAGCTGCAAATAACACAATCTGCAACCACTTTTAGACTTCCAATTTGTTTGAGCACTCAAGTATTTGTAAGCAGTGTCTCTTGCTTGGCTAGATCACATCGTTTTTAATTATTTGTGCAAACTTATTAAGCTGAGTAAGTAAGTGACGACAACTTGTGGAATATCAAAGTACGGTACGTGTTCGACATGTTTACTGCACAACACGCGGCATCAAAGAACTGTTTACGCGAGGGCGCTGTTGTTATTGTGCTTGTCGTCCGTAGTTACTGCATGAATAATTCATTAGCGCAAATGCTGGCGCAGCATACCGTACCTGCGATTTTCTGCACAGTACAGGCCGGGATTTAATTTTAAAACAAAAAAACCTAAAACACCGGAGCAAAACTACAATTAAATAATAATATTTAAAAAAAAACCACCTTTAGACAGTTATTCATTCGGTTATAATATGCAATGACCAACGACGATTGCAGCCGAGCACTGACATTTTTCCGGGGGGAGGGGGGGGGGGCAAAGCAGACTAAGGATTCTTTTTCCCCTTATTCTCAAGTTATTATATTCTGAGCGTGGGCAGGGGAACATTTGCCCCCCCCCCCTCCCCCATCAAAAGCACAGCAATATGGCTTCGCACCTCCGTCGTTTTACCGCCCCGGCCTTTTTTCCCTTTTTCCAGGGGTGGGTGGCCGGGAGCAAGCTCCCCCTTGCCTCCCCTCCCCCCCCCCCCTGCTACGCCCATGAACACTGATTATTTTGACAAGCCAATAATGCAACTATTAATTGCCTTAATTAGAAAGAAAATGCAGATGTCTTTAGGCCGCTGGCGGCCGCCGCCCCAACTTTGATCAAAATTTTCCATATGCTTAAGATAAAAATGTGGCTAGATATCTGCATGTCGTCTCTGGTCACGGGTTAGGTGACAGGATTGCTCCTTATCACCTGTTCGACAAGATCAGTAATGAGATTATCACCTATAATCGCTTGCGGTCAATCTTAGTAAGCGCTTGCCACCTTATAACGGGCATCAATACATCAATTTGTGACGGAGATAGGGGAGGGTCGTTGAGTTGGGGGGGGGGGGGTCACGTTTTCAAAAATCTGCCACCGATTTAACGTGTTCAAGTTCCTTGCTCCAAAAATCCCGCGCTTCTCAAAACCCTTCAGATAATGGTTATGGTACCGCCCTGCGAAAATTAAAACCGAATGGTTGTCTGCCGCAAATACTATCAAAAACAATATTTGAAATAACTAAAACATTTGTTATTCGATGTCTCATTCAAAAGAAAATAATTTGCTAGGAAAAAAGGAGTTGGGAAAATAAATCTATTCGGTCTGAAACTCGAAAAGGAACAGGACACTCATACTTAAGACTGCTTCCATGAAACACCGACAAGCCCAATATCAAAACCTCAATTTAAAGAACGAACCCCTCCGGTATTCTATGGCAAATACTTTTCACTCTTGCACCCCCCCCCCGAGAGAAAACATACTCGCTTTAATACATTTCAATATTAATTCAAACAGTTTTATTCAAAGATATATTTACAACATCTGATTACAAATATTTCATAATAACAGAAATTCCTAACATCACGGCAATGTTGTTTTTTTTACACATGTGCATCAGGAGGAACCCAAATTACAAATTCCACAAATCACGAGGAACCCAAATTACAAATTCCACAGAAGAAAACAGCAAATACCAAAAAAAAAAAAAAATAGAAAGAAAGAAATATTACATGACAAAGTATACTAGTAACTATATCAATAGGTCATTATGGACCAGGGCCCAATGTTATAGAGAGCAAAATATTGTGGCAGATTTATTCATAAATCAGATGAACACCAGTAACAAGCATAACACACTGCATGACATTTTGGTTGGTAACCGAGTTCTTGCTACGAAAATAGAGCACCATTAAAAAAGTTTCTGATAATAATCATCTGCTCGGAAAATAGTTTCATATACAAGCACCGCTACCCACTTGCACTGCAATATAATAATGCTTAGCCCGTGGCCGTGGACACATATTATACATGTAGTTCAAAATAAGAATCAGATTTTCTTTGTTTATTAATGCACTGCATTATACTTTTATATAGTAGAGGGCGAGTCAAAAAAACAAAACGAAAACAAAAGAGTGACTGAATTAGAAAATCAGCTTTGTTTTTGTTTTGTTTTTCATAAAAACAAAAAACAAAGATGGATCAAAGCATGGATCAATGCAGTCTTTTTTTTCACATGCGTGGAAGACTGCTTGTTTTTAGACATGCTTCATTAGTATATCAAATTTGCTTCCTTTTTAAGGGGAAAAATCATTAATCCAGGTCTCTGTCTTTTTGACTCGCCCCGTAGTTGAATACTTTTGCAGGTGATATACACATGTATATCCTCTATACCCTGAGAGCGTAAGGAAATTGGAATGTCAACTCACTTAAATTTGAAGAAACAAAATCCATGTTAGATATGTTGTGGGAATATATAGGCAAGAAATATTTATATTTCAAAAGAGTTACATTGTATATTACAGAAGCTATAGTAAGGTACCGGTGTTAGTGTTTGCTCGTTAAAAAAAAGGTCAAAATAGGGAATACATTTCTGGCTTACATAATCATGGTTTAACTAAACCACAAAAATAACTCTGTGTATCAAATCTTTTTAGATTACATAATATAAATTAACAAGTTTATTTGTACTTGATCAAATAATAAGAAAAACTAAAATAAACATTAAATTCAATACATTTTTAAAAGAATTTGTACAAAAGTGTTTTGGTTTCTTCAGAAAATGCCTTATATTTAAAAGTTTTGACAATTTCAAATAGAATTTTCCATATGAACAGCTAATGCTATCAACTTTCACAAATTAGTGTCCATACTCATTCCTAAAATGTTAAGCTGGATGTACAAATCAGACTAATCGTGACAACAAATCCAAAATTAATTTAGAGAAGCTCTGGCAAGTTCTGCTTAATTTTGACATCACTTCACAAATGGCTGAGCACTTGCAGTGATTTTTCTTCAAATTTCAGTCACATGGTCATCAGGAAAACATATTGGCCCAAGTGTGACAGTCAAGAAGTTGCGCGTTTGACCATCTTGCCTTCTTTATCGACTCAGAAGCCTTCTTGTTGCATTGCAAAGAAAGAAAATTAAAACATATGAAAATCAGTGTTGTTGTCCAATACACTGTACTTTCAAATTTGTTACATTAACTGTCGGACACTGAGCCATAACACATTCATCAGTAATATGCACAATACATGAATAACCATACTTTTGAAAAGAAGTGTGGTACTAGTGGGAATTGCTCTTAGCTTTCAGAGAGCACGCTGTGATATCAAAACGTTGATCAGATGTGCGGCTAGCCACTCCTGTTCTTTCTTCCCCCTTCCCCCTCCTTTTTTTGGTGGTCTGGGGGGGGGGAGGGTTAACCCCCCCCCCCATCACTACGTACACCGCTGCATCAAATGTATTCCAGCCTTAACTGGATTCCAGCATGCCCCTGAGAACAGACAGAGTGGGCTTCTCTGAAAATATGAGAGCATTTCTCACCACTAGTTCTTATCAGAACCACGTTTTCACCACAACAACCAACCAAAATTCTATTGCTTCTTATTAATAGCAAGCATCACCATCAAACAAGGGACTGTGTTACAACTGATAATGTAGTAACCAACGGATAATGTATCACCAACGGATGTCACACAAATTGACCGATACTGTATCACTAACACAGATAAGTTTTACAGAATTTCCAACATTATTACGCTTTAGTAAAAATCTCTAAACTGGAATAAAGAGTAATGAATCAGTCTTAATGGCCGTTCCAAATTATCGGTTAGTGATACAGTATCGGTCAATTTGTGTGACATTATCGGTTGGTGATACATTATCCGTTGGTTACTACATTATCAGTTATAACAGACTGAATGGCTTGTGAACTGTAAGTGTTACCATGATCAATCCATGCAGCAAGTGCAATATAATTATATTACCCTCTCCAATAGCAAAATATTAGTCTACTATGTACCGGTAGTTATTGGCTCTGTGCACAAGCACCCGGTTAGTGGTGAATATGTGGCATACATGTATTTACTTGCAAAGGCATCTCACAAAAATGTTTTTGATGGGTTTTTTTTAGTGCAATGTGTAAGAAATTAAAAGAAACATCTTTTTCTAGCAATGCTAAAGTTATTCGTGACGAAATTAAATTGAAATTTAAATGTTTATTTGTCTCTTTCAATGCTCTCCAAAGTAAAGTACCTACCGGTAATACAAACTGCTTCAATAGTGCAATATGTGCAAACGAATGTGTAAAAAAAACCGAGATAAATCGATATTAAATGACAGGAAACACATCAATAACTCTACCCATGATGAGATCCATCCAGCCAAATAAAGATATGAACAGAAGAAGAAACAAAAGAATTATATTTTGAGCTCACCATTGTCTTTCGAGAGAACTTCGAAATTTACATGTGAGGATAAAATAAAGTTGAAATGTTATTCAGTTTCACACATGTGATAATGTCGCCAACATAATTATGTACAGAATCAGGCTACAGACTTTAAAAAGACAATTTTTTAGGTGGAACCATGCTTGAAATTGTGGCGCGATTATTTTTCGGCAACCCTATTGGTTGAAGACCAGTGGGCCTGCGTAAGAACTGCATGTGAGAGTGGATTCCCCTCCGCGATAGCATCTATTTTAGGTCGCCAAAATGCTCCTTCGTTAATTTGCAAAACATGTAATACAATTGAACATTATTTATGATATGTGACCGGCAGCCAATTTTTAAAACTAAACACAACATTTTCCTGCATTGGTTACAAAACATTACTGACTGTCACTTAAAAAAAATAGGTTTCCCAAAAAAGTTACTTGTAACACATGTATTGGGTCATCAATTGCCAAAGATACCGCATTTTGGTACAAAATTCTGCACCACGTTTTGTGAATACTGTTGCTCTGTGCATAGAACAATGGATGGGAAAAATCAGGCTTAAAAAAACCCCGGTGGATTACCATAAAGGCTCAAAGACTCTATGATGTATGTACGTATGCACAGAATTGTTACCTAACCATAGAATGTTATGGGCCCTGACCCATGCAATCTCATATACCTGCTAATCAGAAGAGTTACTTTTTTTTAGTTGCTGATTCAATTAATTTCAAAATTCATCGTAAACATACACCGATATGAAAGTTAAACTGTACAATATAAACACACATGCCCATTTTTTTTCATGCACCGTTGAAAATATGACAACCATTACTCTTTTTACAATCTTAGCTCCAAACTGGCAATAACTTTTGCTTTTGGGGAATGATTATCTACATTTTGTATTGCTCGAAGTCAATAATAAAGATTCCTGCCACATTAGTAAAAAATGTTTTTGCAAAATTTCAAGCTAGTTTTGATAAAGCTTGGCTGATGTGTTGCATCATTCTGAACAATTTACATCAAATGTCACCATGGAAACCGGTAGGCCATTAGAGTTTTTGCCTTTTTTAGCCACTTTTTGGGAACTCCCAAAACGTAGTTTCCCAAACTGCAGCCATGTTGGTCTTATTCCTATACTGCTTTTGGGAGACGTCATTATGAGGTCCGTCACTGCATCGTAGGCACCAGCCTAATTTGATCATGGACTACACTCTGGACCACACTTTCCAAATCAGGGATTGAATTTTCCATTGTGTTCACTTTTCATGCCAAGGCCCTCGGTTATTCAAAATATTCAGACGCTTTTACTTCAGGATTTGTTCCTGCATTAAAGCTTGTTGGCAATAGCTTCCCAAAGCAATTCTGATTACGATGGCAGCTTAATTTGAGTAACACATGTTAATTCTGAGTAAACTAACGGAAGTGCGACACCTGTCTCATCAGGGCACATCGTCACGGACTCATGTGCACATGTTCCCTCTTAATGGTTACAAAGGGGGCGGGGGGCACCTTTAAATGCATTACTGACAATGCCTGACACTCTCGCGCAAACACAAAATAGTCTCAAGTGTGTAATTAGCGCGGGAACCAGTGCGCGCACGCAGTAGCTTTCATTGGAGCTCTCGTCAGTGATGATACAGCGCCACCTATTGTGCAGGCACAGAGTCCATTGAGTGTGGCGTCCATCGGTACCCGTCTGGGTATGTCTATTGCACACTAATGATAATGGAAACCCTGGATCAAACTCCTCGATGTCCTCAAAACTTACACAGGTTCATTAACGTCTTGGAGCTCCGTGCCGGCCTCCTGACTTGGCCGGGTCACCGGAGAACCAGTCTCAGCGGTCGCGGTCGGCGGTTTGTAGGAGAACAGCGCTGCTAGGAAAAAGGAAATGGAACCAATCTTGAGACAGCCGGAGAGGATTAACGTGAAGCGGCTGAAGTTGGCGTTGCTGTAGAGCCAGCAGGTGCCGGATCCGTCGCAGTCGTACTCCCAGAGCAAGCAGGCGTGGTCGATAATGGCGCCGAAAATGACGGGGCCTGGCACCGTACCTGCAGTAAAACAAAAGGAGGCTTTGTTAACCCAAACCCCTAAGGCCATTTTACAAGTACCTACATGTTCCCCGAATCCTACAAACCGAAGAACAAAAAGTTGAAGTTAACCAAGTCATAAAATGAAAAAACCTACCCAATGCTCTGTAAAACAGCGACTGAAGACCAAGAGCAAACGAGCGCTGAGAATGAGGAACACATCTGCAAGAAAAATATATAAAGGGTTTAACAACAGGGATAAGGTTGGGGAGAAATGAAAAAAAATCCACCATCAGCAGAGGGTATCAGGGTCGCAAATGCATCCTAGAGCAACATATCTATGGTGTATGTTTGAATTCGCCTAAAGTTGACCCTAAAATACCCATTTCTAAGTAAACTTTTTAAGGGAAAACAGCTTATAAATTGTAGAACCTCAGGAGTTCCAGATTTCAAAAGGGATTCTTCAAAAATTCTGAAATCAGGAAAATCATGACAAAACAACACTAAAATCAGGAAAAATCATGACAAAAACCCTGAAATCAGGAAAATCATGACAAAAAAACCCTGAAATCAGGAAAAATTAAAAAAAAACCACTGAAATCAGGAAAAATCATGAAAAAAAACCTCACCAAAAGTCTCACCCCAGTGAAAAGTATATTTTGCAAAAAGTCATAGTCATGTACTGCGCATTAACCTTTAGTTTATGAACCGGTAATACAGTTTCCCTCAAAAGGCTTTTGAAAATTCCAAAAGCTACGAGTAAATTTAACTTTGAGTGGAAATAATAAAGATAAATAATAAAAAAATAAAGTATTTATTACACAGACTTTAAACTTTAATGAAATATTTCAGTTGAATGAAGAAATTTGACATCAATTCTTTGCTCACCTTAGTGTGGCTGTGGTTGCCGGGACGACGGCCAAAATGGTGAAGAACTCCAACAGGAAGAGCAGAGCCAGGAACAATGGTTGCCATTGGCAACTGCTGGTGCATTTGCCGGAGACGGCAATAGGATCGCCATCGTTGACGCTGTCTGGGACGGTGATGCAGCTACAATTGTGGTAGGACTACATGAAGAGAGGAAAATATTCATGGAATTGATCATAAATTGACATGAATTTGGCCATGCATGCTTTTATTTGAATCAATATTTAATTGAACAGCACAGAAGGCATCAGTCACCCTATATTTTCATGAATGTTAGTACGAATCATGGCAATCATTTTGAATATTAATCAAACATTAATTTTGAATAATAAAACAAGAAAATAGTAATGGCAAGATCAACAACATCACAAATGGACTCGAAAGCACAAATTTCATTCTGGGAAGTCACAAAAAAAGATGAAATTCAAATTTGTCCAAGACTTTGTACAGTGTTTTTCTATTTTCAATGGCACACATTGGAAGTGAAAAAAGAGGAAATCAGCTGATCCGAGGAAAAGTTGCATGCCTGCTTATAACTCTAACATCTTGTGTCCATTTTGTGTGGGATCAACTTGTGATCAGTCTTGAGAACCTACAACCCCTACAACAATGCAGTTAGTGGCTGACTGCTTCAGGACTACGTCCGATGATTACGTACCTTGACACCACTAGATGGATCGACATCAGACATCTCACAGCCAGCATGGCAGGGCGAGTAATACATGACGTTATCCACTCCACAAATCGGTTCAAACGTATTGGCGCAGTGGCACCCAGAGTTACAGGTGGATGACAGGTTTGTTTCTCTTTCATCGTAAAACCGACTGAAAAAAACAAAATTTGCGAAAAAAAATCACTTTACACAAATTAGCACTTTACACAGCACTTTTTAATGCGTAACCCCTTTTATAGAGGTCCTGACAGCTGCCAGAAATACAAACTGTTTAATGCTTTCCTCATTTTTTTTCCAGTGAGTTAAGTTAGAGATCTTCAAAATGTGTTGGCATGATCTGTCGATCTGCATGATCGCGCTGCGCCATTGGGCAATCTATCGTCATCGGTCAATCGTGCCACCATCGGGCCATTGCGTAGCCATCGATTGATCACGCAGCCATATATCAATCGCGCAAAAAAGTATTTGTGCCATCGACAGATTGCTCAATGCAAGACTTGCGCGATCGATTGGCAGGAACGTACTTGCACGAGCTGTCGATCGTGAAGGAAGGGTGCAATCGGTCAATTTTGCAGAAAATGGCTTTTGTGTGATCAATCAATCGCCTCTCCAATAAATCTGTTGACATTCACACAAAATATTCAACATATCAACATGTCTCCACAATTTACTAAGAAAAAAAATGGAATCTCTGTAGAAATCTCTAAATGACAGATATGTACATGGAAATTGGTGGTTATCGGTAATAAAAAGGGTCCATGATTCAGCAATGGGCTCAAGTCATTTCAATAGCCTTTCACTCACTTGTTATCGTAATCTACAGTCACCCCAGCAAAGTCTGGATTTGGACAGCTGATGAGAAACGATCCAATCATGAAAAGGGAGACGATGAGCATAGCCAGGCAGAACTTGATCATTCCTTTGAACATCAAGTTGAAATGTTTGACCACCCAGCCGCCGATCACGGAGCCAAAGACAGCCGCCGGAATTACCGTCAGGCCTGGAAATACAAAGAGTAGAAATGCAGGAATTATATTTAACTTTTTTGTCCCTGTCCCACCCAAAACCACCCCAGCATTGCATGGCTTAGGTTTAATAATTTAATACAAAGCAGTACAAGTGCTGTATCATAACGTCCAGAACATCTAGAACAGTCACATTTCAAGTTTGTAAATGTAACATAAGTTAAAAGGTACATCGGGTACATCATTTCTTGTATTTCAAAGGAAAGAATGCACCTATTCCTTGGATTTTCCTTCGGGGCCATGCATGCCAGTAGGTGTTAAAAAAGATTCAGACTTTATTTCATGTAACTACAAACCTACAAATCACCTTTTTAAACCTTTTGTCATGATAGGGTGATAGTAGTCGTTTCCTAGACCCTATGGTTCTTCTAAGAAAGTAAACGGCTCAACAAATGCAGACGATGTTTACAAAAATTATTTGAATGGGGCCTTGGCTAAGGCATTTTTTTTTTAAAATATAGCATTCAGAAATGATGGGAACTTAAAGACCATCATCTGATTCTTTGGGCAAGTTTGCGCAAGGACTATAGTTAACCATTGGTCGACTAACGCTTGCCCGAACTCTGTCTAGTCGACGATGGTTAACTACGCTAGTCGACTATTTGGAACCAACCTACTGGGGCTTGTTGCATCGCTGGTAACCATGGCATAGCTCCGCTCACACGTGATATAGAGAGGATCCAGCCAGGATTTGCGGTTTTTGCACGACTTGACTCGACGCGAGACGACGTAGAGCTACTTGTTAGTTGCTGCGCAGGCGTAAGGCACACATCAACCACTAATGATCTACTCAAATGTACCTAATCCTGCCCGAACTTGGCCCCCAGATGCTTACTGCTATACAAGATAATGGATCTCACTTGCTCATTTTCTCTTTTTCATTTCTGTTGGGACAAATGACACAAAATATCTCTTGTGGGTTTGACAGGGTCCAGTAACACCGGGTGGAAATGCAACATTTTGGGACCGTATGCAGTGCCAGGAGATGGCGGGCAGAGCATAATGTCCAAAACCTTGAGTTTCGACCAGTTCTTATCGGAACCACACAAACCCACAGAAGATATTTCATGTCACATGGTGCAACCGCAAACTTATTCATATTTGTGATTTCACCATGTAAACATTCAAATCTTATCAACTCTACTCTGCAATACTGGCAGGCAAGATTGTACCAATTATTGAGGAGAAAAAAAATCAAGTTAAAAAATATACACCACACACCAACAACAATTGATGCCCATCCTGATGTCAAATTAAACTGTGACTCCAGGAACTTGGGAGCAAAGACGGCAAAACTAGACAGGATGAACCACTCGGTGCAGGCCGAGGCAGTGATGAACATGAAGGGTAGGTTCTTGACCAGAACTAAGACGGCGCGGGGGAAATCCCGCAGGCTGTTGCCAAATCCCGTCCGGGCTGAGAAGTCATGACCGCCATGGCACTCAGAGACGCGAAGCTTGGCGAGCTTCTTCTGACCTGTGGAATTAAAAAGAAAAGATTGAATTGCAACAATTAGTCTGTGTATCGGTAATGGTGAGTAAGCTTTGATACAACGTTGCTAAAACCCGCAAAACTTGAATGTGAAAATACATACAGTTTGGCTTAGCATAAATCTGAATTCGTAAACACCACATCTTGTAAATGTAAATGAATTATTAACCATTTTAAAATGTACTGCCAGGATAACAGCCGAGAACAAATAAGCAGTTGAAAGTATCAGAACAAAACTAATGCAAAATCAACATGTGAACGACTAAGAATGCTTGAATTATAACATTAAATTAAACGGGTGATAACTCGAGATTGAACCCTGAGGTACCCCATAAAACCCAGTAATCCTTGTAAAATCTCAAGGTACCAGTAAACTTCGAGCTACTGCCTGTTCAATTTCGCATTCTCACCTAAGCAGGAAAATATTGTTTAACTAATCTAAATGTAAAGATGTGTGTTCAACGTTCAAAAGGCCAGGGCGATTCACGTTATTAAGCAAATATTGTCTGCGTTGAGTAACATCACGAAGTTGGCCCCTGGTCATGGCTTCCGCAACAATTATCATCCCGGGACAAAGAATTATTCAATCTAAACATCGCACAGATATTCTCGGGGACGGTAATCGACTCAATAAGACCGACATATCCATATATGGCTTTCAAAACAATCGGACGAGGCTCCTTCGCTAATAAATGGCGTCATCCTGTAACGCGAGGGTAACATCCAGGGGCCTCCCAAAGGGGGCAGGCGTATTTTGGAAGAAGTAAATTAAAGAAAAATACATATTTCCTTTGACAACACGGCCACGCGCCCCAGAAATCAACGTATCCTGCTTGCAGAGTTGTTCCGGAGGGAGTCGGTTGACGGCTGAGACCAGATCAAGATGAGTGATGGTGTATTTGTTTTTTTAGATATTAATTTTGGGCAGCTTGAAAAATATGAGAAAGAGCAAATATTTTTTGTTTTGGTTTTTGCTTGTTGTTTTTATCTCTTCCGGAGGGGCTTATAAGACATGGGCACTGTAGTCTACGAAGGGAGTTGGAACCGTGCCAAATGTGTTCTGATCTCAAACTGAAAGCAGTTTGTAAGTGAAAGTGAAGTCAATGTGATGTTGTTATGGCTGTTCATCGGAAATGGGTATCCAAGTAACCGACCACTGATGTGAGTAACCACTTCCAGATTTACGAATCGCGTTCCCGCAACCAACTTTACAAATTAATTAGTACATGTAAGTTCTCAGACAATGAAAAAGAAAGGATTTGAATGCCATTTGTGGGGAATTTTCAAAATGAAAACCAGGCTACGTGGAAAAACAAAACGGAAGTGACATTTAGGATGCTCACAAAAGTTGCAGTTTTCACCATAAAGCTAAACCTCACTGTACAAACATGAGTTTCTGTACTGACAAACCGATGTCGTAGTATTAGACTTTCTTTTTCATTGTCTGAGAAATTACCAAGTAATTTGTATAGTTGGTTACAGGCACCTGATTTCATAATCTGGAACCATTCCAGACGTCAGCGGTCCGATGTTCCCCGGTACCCAGTTCCTATGCACACCCCTACTCGACTCAAGTCAGCATTTCCTGAAACCTTTTAGTGTCCCATGCATGTAAACCTCATACCACCTTGGGCACTATAACTTTTGCCCTTTTTGAATAACCACCTCTGAAATAGATTAAAACAGCACTTTGTGGAGTACATCTACCTCTGACCTTTAAAATGATCACCGTGAACATCCTTGACTTCTAATCTCATGCAGCCACTGGCAGTGTGTGCCGGCACCTACTGTGCATACTTTTAATGACAGAAAGTGAGATCCCTTTTCGTTGTTCTTTAGGGGCAAGGACGTTACATTTATAAACAGTTAAACAAATAAATGATGATTAATTATGAAAAGCAAGACGGTGTCTTGACCTCAAGATTCTGACCATTCAGCGAGCGCCTTCTATCGGTAATCGGTAATCCGTTGTATTACAAAAACATGGTAGCCAAATTGGCCAATCAACAGCCTATTATATAGTCCACACTCCTGTCCAAAATGACCTAAAATTTCTAAAGTCGACTCCGATTGGCTGGTGCACGGGCTGCATAAAATTTGCATTGCTCACATATATCAGACATGGTTTGGCTCCTCCCTTGTACTGTCCACAGGGAAAAAAGCCAGACAAAAATGAGTCAATGACTTTTCTAAACAAATGACAAGTCTGCTACAAACAGACCTACAAATGTTCCCACATGTCTCTCTCGCAAACGAAGGCAACATTTCAAGCATAACTGTGAACAAATACCCCATAGTGTTTCTCACTGCAACTGAAGGAAGGGGACAACAAGTACATAGAGAAACAGGGCGAGAGTTGTCCAGGCTGATTTGGTAACGGTCCCCAAGGAAGTATCCAATATCGGACAAACCAGATGGCCCCGAAAGAACCTTCCAAAACAAATTGCCTTGCTTCCCTTTGAGTCTGTGCTGGTTTAGACCCCTGTAACCTCTTCAGATAATATGGGTGAGCTCACATGCAATTGCGATTGTGGATCTACAATGTACATGTAGGAAGAAAAGTTACCATGTTGGAAACATTCCACTGCGTTGTCCTGGATTTTATTGATTCAAAGATGCATTCCTTGTGGGTTTTTTTAGATTTCTTTTCTAAAATGCTACTTTACTAGCAATACATAAGGTGTTCACTCTTGAAGGAAACATCAACCGAAAAAAAACTTGGCCCAAGTTTAACTTAATACACATGGGCCATTGGCATAACACATACAAGTTGAAAATTCATTTACCGACCACATGTACTGGTACATAATACATTTATGTACCGGTACAATGTTAGGGTTTATTAGCTTACCAGAAACGGCATTTTTGGGGAACATAGGGCTCAGACCAGATTTACAACAACTTCACCCCATCGCTAAAATTGGGGGAAAAAGCACTTAAAAAAATAATAAGATTGATTTTCATGGCCATACCTGGCAAAGCTTTAGGGAATCCTAGGAACGGTAGAACGATGGATAACGCCAACGTGCCACTGATGAGGAATCCTACCCACCATGCACCAATCCAAAGAGGGCTGTCAGGGTCTATACCCAAGCTGCAAAGAAAATCAGGGGGAAAAAAATCAGAAAAGCTCCGATAAGAGTGTTTTTATTTTTTGGCACCAACCTAATTATTTTGTTGGACAATATCAATGTGTTGCTGATGAGAAGTCAAATCTGTGCCGAAGTTGCAGGGAGAAAGATTGACAAAAAAGCTCTGATTAGTATTTTTTAAAGGAACACCATTATTACAATTCCTGTAACTAAGTATGGTATAGTAAGAAAACCAACCAGGGGGGGGGGGGGGGGGAAAATACATGCAAAATTTCTTGAAAACTTGCATAGAGTTGTAAATTCAAAAATGTTTATTCTTTAAAAAAGAAAAGAAAGAGTTTTAATTACAATTCAAAATACTTTAGTTGCCAATCCTTAATTTTAATCTTCCGGTCAAATCTTGTGTGATTGTTGTTCAAGCATCTTTACCTGGCGTGTTAAGTGTCAACAAAACTTCACCTGTACTCCTGTGGCTGACGCCCTCATTTTTGGTTTCGTTTCTATTGTAAACAAACTCATCCAAAAGTCTCTTGACATCTTTTAACCCTGACCTGCATTTTGTAAATTGTTTTCCCCTGGAGTCCTTCGGACATAGCGTGTGACCGGAAACGATTCTTACTCTACGTTTTTATCTTCCAATGCCACGATCGTTGTCAATGTCTGAGTGTACACAAACCAATCAACATCATTTCCGTGTTCTCGTGGCGAAAACTTAACCCTGAAACCTTTTAATTTCCTTTTCCTTTTTGGAAACCTTGCACGCAGCCACACAACCTTTATTCATGGAATTTCAACATTGTATTTTGAAAAACAAAATGCAAATTTAGGACTGTTTTGTGGATACAATAAACAGCTTTAATTCTATGAATAACCAACCATTGTTATTTTTAAAAATTTACTTTTTAAAATACTTTTAATGTACATGTACACAATTTACAAACTCTTTTACTCAATTTACCTAGAAACCGGTATGTACATGCACATATATGTACATGTAAATGCATGCAGCGATAGAGCTCGCTTATCAATCAGAAAGTTTTAGACACCAGAACATGGTAAATTCATGAAATGCCTAACAGCCATTCCATGTAAGGGTCATCACCAAACTCAAAAATTGAAGTGAAAGGAATAAATGTTTGTCAGTTATATTTGATATGAGGAATACTGAAACCATCTAAATCTCAAAAGATTTTAAAAATAAATCATTTGATTTAAAGTTTCAGCCTCCTGAACATGGATGAATTTTGTGGGCAAAACGGGGGGTCAGGGGTATAAATCACAAACTGAGGAAGTAATTGAAGCTCATTCATAAGATTGTGCTTTATCTGCATACATTTGGTAGCTATTCCAGTCTATTTGATAAAACATTGAGAATTTTTTCCAAATGTCTTCAGTATTTTCCAACTATTTCATCGTGAAAACACCCTCAAAAATATGTCACGCGAGTCACAAAATAGGATTTTTTTTCAGATTACCTAATAACTAGATAGGGATTCGGCTAGTGTTTGATATTTGTAAATGAAATAGTGGTGGTCTATCAATAAAAGTATTAATATTCTTATTTGCTCTACATTCCTTGTAGAAAAAACTATCTCAAGAATGTCACACGAGTCACACATGATGTATGTCACGCGAGTCACCAGGGGTGGATCCAGGAATTTTCGCAGGGGGGGGGGGTTTCATCAGCCCAAAAATCTGAAAATGTACACGTTTTTTTTCTCCGGACACTTGGCCTCCGAAAACGGGGGGCAGGGTGCTGGTACCAATTTCAATCGGGGGCGCTGTTCAAATTCGACGATTATTAACACATTACAGAATGGTGTACCGTATTTTGAACAGGCGGGCATTAGACCAGTATAATTTTTGGGGGGTGTCACAGCAGGGGGGGGGGGGGGTGGGTTTCGACTTATTTTTTAGGAATTTGTATGAGAATTTTTTGGGGGGACAGAGCTGGGGGGTTGACCGAACCCCCCTCCCTCTGGATCCGTGCCTGGTCACAAGCCAGGAATATTTCGTTTACATGTAATACAAAGAAACAATGCCATATTAAATTATAGAATTGGAATTAAATCTTTAAAAGCATTACTTATGTAACAAGAAATTGAATCAGTTTTTTACAGATGTATACAGTCGAGTGTCGTTAATACAAACTCGTTCGGATCTAGCCAAATTGTTTGTTATATCAGAATTTTGTACTAAGAGGAACATCAGTCCCATTCATTGTGCACATAAATGCACAGTCGGGACTAAGGATTTATGTTTGTTATAACCAGAATTTTGTATTAACAGAGTTTGTACAAACGAGATTTGACTGTATACATTCCTATACAACTGCATCATTTATTGCAGCTCTTACCTTTTAAGGAAACTGTGACTCTACATGACCAAGAATTACAACTGTTTTCCTGAAATAATCACCCGTGGATTGATGACATCACTCCGTAACTTAAATTCCGAAACATTTTTTTCTCTCCATGTCATTGTTAAGGATATTGTGTATAAACCAGATTTCCACCCCCAACAATTGCCAAAGTAAAGGGATAAATAGCAGTTTTCACACTCTTTCATTAGGTATTCACAGGTAAATCATTTTGATTAATATAATATTTTGATTTGATTTGTTATACTAAAATTACAGTTATAATGTGAAAGTGAAAAGCTACTGTGTCACGCGAGTCACGCATTTGTGTCACGCGAGTCACATTTTCTTCAGGCCATTTCTTACAACAAGGGATATTTGGCGCAATACAACTTATGCATGTATTGGGTGAGGGTATTAAGTTCTAAGTTCAGTAAGAATATTTTTTAGAACACTGGTAGATCCATAGGAAAAGCTATTTGAATCAAGGGATGTCAAAAATCCCTTTTTCTATCCTGTCACGCGAGTCACGTCAAAGAAACTGTGATACATGAAAAAATTGCGATTTTTAAGTAATCATATAAAAACTAAATTATAAATTCACAATGCCCTGACTCAAATACATGCTAATTTGAGTTGAATAAATGCCAGGTTAACAACAGTAATGCATTAAAACTTTACATTTTGTTCAAATGTCACGCGAGTCACCATGGAATGGCTGCTAATGTGAAAATAAAGGCAGTAAGGAATGTGTTCTGAATTTACAAAAAAAACATACACCAGATGTAACGATATGGAAAAAAATGACCCCAGATTTACAATGAACTACATGATGAGTAACTTTGAAATCGCCTGTTAAGGTAGCAGACCAGTAAATAAACTTCCATAGACCCCAATGGTAAATGCTCCCACTTCAAAAATTCGGGAAAAATACTCACAACTCTCCAAGGTGTTCGAGACACACATCAAATTCAAGCTTATTTCATCATCTTTCATTTTCTTTTCATTTTTCGGGGGGTCAACTGATGACTTTTAGGAGAAATTTCCATCTGAAGATGATCACCCCTGAAAATAGTCCTGAAGCCCATCGCCATTTTGAAAAACGATGCCTACACTCCATTGCAAAGTAGAGCGCTTTTAGGGTCCAAATTACATCAAAATTACACAGAACTGCAAGCTCCAAGTCCTGTGCACGGTTTCCATTCATATTTTTTTAGCATGCTCAAATACCGAAGATTTTGAGGGCATGCAAATCGTGATTTGGCCGGCGCAGGCAATTTCGGACCGATTTACTGGTCTGCACCCTTAAATTCTCAGCCCAAAAAGTAAAATGACCTTAAAATATAAATCTAAACGCTTGTCTTTGCAACTCTTAGCTCCATATGGCACAGCAGTCTATATTTTTCTAGTTCAGTATGTCCACACTGTAAGCCAAGGGCATATTAAGGTCACTTTGGGTCAGACCACTGAGTGTAATTCAGTGCAGCTGTAAGCATCAATTTGCGTTTAGCACCTCATAAATCCACAGGCAACTGGACACTGCCAGGCAAATCAGATGACATGGTGTGTTGGGTGTCAATGTGGCATCAAATTGAAAGCTTTTAAGACTGCAATGGACATCCGCATGAAAGAAATCCTGCATGTAGTGTGTGCACATATGTACATGTATGCAAGGGTGCTGAAGCATTTTGCTGATGTTAAAAAAAAGAGCCTCATGTTTTAGCCCTGTCTCAAAAGGAACACCAAATATTACTTCTTTAATTAAAACCCTAACCCCCAAAGGGCTGTTTGGGGGTCATGTTTGGGGGTCAAGTACCAAATACCACAGAATACTAAATGTGCTGTGCACACTTGTATGGAAAGAAATTAATACTACAGGTTACTACTCAGTGGTATTTTGTAGCACGGGGGCGGTTAGGGTTGGGAGGTTTCTTTCTATTCAATGAATTTCAAGGGTTTCCATCAACATTTGTACAAATGTATGTATGGATACAGCTCCCCTTTCACCACGGCAACAGGTAGGGTTCCTCAAGACCATTTTGGGGGTTGGGAAGGACCTAATAATGTTGCAAGAGGTCCAGCTTGTTGGACATTTTGGAATTGTTTTAGAAATTCTCGGATAACTGAAGTCTGCTTAAATTTTGTAAAATTGTAGCAAGTTGTATTTTGTTACGGGGTTTGAGGTTTGGGTTTTTAGTTTGGATTTTAGGTTGGGTTTTTGGTATTAAACAGTTTGATTTTTCAGTTGTGCGGAGCTGTTTTCCTTTGGGCTGGGGGTGGTTTTGTTTGTGGATTGGTGTTTAGTTTGATTACATTGTAATTCAATTTTGGTTTGTTTATACTTTTTCCGTTTTATTTTGTTTTATTGTTTTCATTTAGAGACTCTGATTTTTGTATGTATACCTGCTGGAGTCCACCCTGATGTCAGTGTAGATGGAGAGTAAAGCACCTCCCAGCAGGTAACCAATAGCAGGGCCTAGAAGAGAGGCAGCATTGAAGATTCCTGCGGTACAGATTAAGAGATTTAAAATGTAACTGCTGATCAAGATTTAAAATGTATACATGCAGCCATACATTTACATGAAACATTCATGGATCGATCTACACAATCTACACCGTATTATTTGTCCTCTCAACTGCCCTAAACTTATTAAGAAGAAAATCCGGGTTGGAACTGATGAACAGAATCAACCGCAATTTCCAATTCATAATCAATAATCAAGTTTTCTGATTCTACATGTATGTTCTATGGTCCCTGGCCATTCTATAATGTACCGAGTACATGTAGTTCCCCAAGGATTAAATTCCATTCTGTTAAAAAGTAATTGTATGTGGATAATCCAGTTTAAGAGAGGGATTTTTCAAAGGACCTTGAATTTGTGATTCAGTGGCATTTCTACATGTAAAGGATTCCACCATTAACAAATCAAGATCTTGACATTTTTAGAACTAACCAGTGATTTTCCTGCTGAAAATTTAGGCATGTCTCTTATCCTAGGATTCCAGGTTCATGAATGATTTGGATCGGATGTACACTGTACCTAACTCAGGACTAATTCACATGTTTGAAAATGCGATAAACCTTTGAGGAATGTACATTTACATATAAAACCAAAATGTTTACCAATATACAGGGATGTCATCTTTGGTTGAACATTCTCATCAATGTATGTGACGCCTAATGTGTACAGCGGAGCCGCACCGAGTCCATGCAGAAACTGCGCAAACACAAACAACCAGAAAAAATTGGCGAGGGCGCTCCCGGAACCCTCTACAGAGCACGCGTCCGTGATGTTACGGTCAAACTGGCACAGCTCAAAGTCTGACGCGCGAAAGTCGTAGAACGGCGTCAGGAAGTGAGGAAGGGTGAAGGTGTAGGAGCCCAGGGCAAACAACAGGGCCCCGACGCCTAGCAAGATGGGCTTGTGTCCGCGGTCACCGAGATAGGTCACGAAAGTGATGACGATCATGACGGAGAAATCGTACGAGCTGGAGATGGAACCACTACGCACGCTGGGGAGGTTGAAGCGACGTTCTAGCGTCGTGGTGACTACGTAGACGAAACCGTTGACGGTCATTCCCTGCGTCACTGCAAACAGGCACAGGAACAGTAAGATGCCGGGGGGCTTGTTAAAGCACTGCAGGAAGCGCGGCCGCAGTCCGCGCCAGCCACACTCTACTTCTGCTTCCAGTTCTTCCAACTCCCCCTCCTCCGCCTCCTCATCTTCGTCATGATCCGACAGCTTGCCGTACCCGTTCACGGTTTTCATTTCTTTGCTCTCGTCGTTGCTTGCCGTGTTCGGCAATGGAACCTCTGCATCCGCAGTCACGTTGTTACTGTTGTTGGCATACTGGCCTGATGGGTCCAATTCGGTGTCCGTGTTTTCAGTTAGGGGTGACCCGTTCGTCTTGACAGGAGAACTATCCATTTCATCCAATGGTTTATACATGAATTTTACAGATGATGCACTAAAAACAAGTCAATTGCAACGCTGCTTTTGAAATCTTCATCAGGCTGAACATCTATAAGTTGATTACAGGCAACTCCGGTCCGACGAAGCGAACACACATGTATACCTTGTCACAAGAATTCACAGTTTGTGTGATAAGCTCCGAAGCTGTCCGATCACAAACGTTCATCAACGGAGATGCCTTGTGTTCACTAACTTTCTCCTTCCA
>CM057132.1:12019857-12144857 GCA_029964075.1 Patiria pectinifera | reverse complement strand
ATGACAGAGGAGTTGGGTTGATACAGTGGGTTGATGTACACCTCTAGTATCTGAGGCCTGTTAACGTATGTCCTGTTGGATGAAAAGGTGCAAGTATTTGTAAGGTATTCAAATAAAACCAAATCTATGGTATATGAACGCCCTCCAAAAATATAAGACGACTGGTATTAAACTAAGGTGACATGTACTACGGCATTGTGGGCAAACAGTAGCACAGTGAGAATTCTTTCTGAGGTATTTAGGTCCTGGTTATTCGTCAGATATTTTCCGTCTGAGAAAACTGCAAAAATTTATCACTGAAGATAATTAAAACAGCAATTGTGCCTTGTGTAGGTGATACACAGAAAGTTCATTAATGATATATATATTGATATTAAATGTAATGAATTAATATTATTTTTCAATTTTTTTTTGCAAGGGTAAGTTGGAGATAATCAACAACAACAAAATGACTCGTTGGCAGAATCTGAATTGATTTTAAAAATTAAAAAAAGACACACTGAGTTGGCAAAGCCTTGAGCATCTCACCATAGTGATTGTGTCTTTTCAGACAGTTTCAGCATCTGTCTCTCGTGCTCATTATTGCACAGGAAGGTGCCAAACTGTGAGGCGTAGGCATTCTCAAACAGAAGGGTAAGAAACTGCTCATTGAATTCAAAGGAACATTGGAACTGCTGAATGACCTGAAGATAAGACACAGACAAACAACAGCACTTAGTAAGCTCTGAGCAAGAATCAGACATGAAACTGGGGAACAAAATCGGACAATAGGCCAAACACAAATCTGTGTGCAAAATCTGGACCGCGCTGCACCTACACATACATATGCATGTATATGTACAATAAACTTTGTGCCAAATTTCAGGACACTGCCTCCCGTTTTATTTTAGATCAAAACAACATTTTACTATAAGAAAAATGTTCAATATTTCCTTTATAGGTAAAAAGTTTGCATTAAGGTTAGAGCAGCTTGCTCGATAACAAACACACAGAAGCTCACTTTATTCTTACTTGAGAAAATCGAGCAAAAAGTCCAAGCATGGCCCAAGACAAGTGCAGTATTCACTTAAACAGCTCCACTTAAGTACGAGGAATAAAATCAGCATTATTTCCTTTTTCTTCCAACAACCGCCAATGAAATCTTGTCCTCTTCACCATCCCAAAGATCATCGTTGTGATTTTTAAAGCATTACATTTGTACAACTAAATCTCAAACCTCTGAAAATAACGCAACATAAAATTGCGCTCACAATACAGATATCGCGGTGCTGTTTTCATCAAATTTGTTGAAATGTAATTTTTAAAATCAAACTTTGCCGGGCAAAGATCATCAGAAAAATCAGAATTTTGGAAATAAATTTGAAAAAGTTGGAATTCCGGAGCCTGGAGCAGTAGCTGCAGACAAAGCCAAGATTTTATAAACCGTACATCAAAAGGATGAAGTCTAGTACCCCGTTCCCATCCCATTACCTGCCACACGCAGTCCAAGAATAGTAGGAAGACCGGACCGGTGCATTTGAGTTTGCTACCGGCGTAGCAGGACTTGGCACATCGACTGGCAAAAGGGTGACCTGACTGCACCCACTCACGCTCTACCAGAGCTTCAAACCTATCATAGACGGGAAAGAATACAGATTCTTAGGCAAGATGCAAACTTCAAACATGTGCAGAGATATCAGATAAATGCTAGAGGAAGTTTGACAAACTATGGCCACAGGCCAGGCATTGGCAGGATTTGTACTAGGGTGGACGTGTGCCAAGAAATTTCTGGCTGTGGAAAAATCTGTGCGAGGGATGTGATTTGTAGCATCTAGGCCCTCCAATCCATGCACCACAACAGATGAATCCACATCACATAACTGATACTTGGACACAATGTTCCTGAATGCCACAGACCTTACCCTCTGAGTGTTCTACAGTCTGGATTGAGTATGATCTGTGCTAGGGATGTGATCTGTAGTGTAGCATCTAGACCCTCCAATCCATGCACCACAACAGATGAATCCACATCACATAACTGATACTTGGACATAATGTTCCTGAATATCATAGACCTTACCCTCTGAGTGTTCTACAGTCTGGATTGAGTATGATCTGTGCTAGGGATGTGATCTGTAGTGTAGCATCTAGACCCTCCGATCCATGCACCAAAACAAACAAATCTATATCAGATAATTGATACTTGGACACAATGTTCCTGAATGTCACAGACCTTACCCTCTGAGTGTTCTACAGTCTGGATTGAGTATGATCTGTGCTAGGGATGTGATCTGTAGTGTAGCATCTAGACCCTCCGATCCATGCACCAGAACAGATGAACCTGAATCAATGAAGAAAAAAGACACAGGCATGACTGGGGAAGTTAAAACTGAGTGGAAACTGGAATTTGGAATTGCTGGAGAATTATATAGTACAATTAAGACATTATTGAAAACCTCTGATGAATACATCTGGTGTACAGATTTTCAAAGTAAACCATTGAAATTGTGTCCCAAAATTGTCCAGGTCAATAATTCTGTTCATATTTGTTTCTTCTTTCAATAACATTAAAACCTTTAGCAAAATCAATCGGCAGAAATCCGTTTGCATACAGTTTCAGTTGACATCTACACTGACACACACGGTGGTGGTGGTTGGGGGTGGGGGCACATGTCCAACACTCCCCCAGTTACACCACTGGTTACATTTTGAAAATTAATACAGTAGATTCCCGTTATAGCGCTCTAAAAGGGACCGAACTAAACCGAGCGTTATAACCCCACAGCGCTGTAACCGACGTACATGTACATGTACAAATACATGTTCACATGTACATGTACTGTATAAAATGCATGTATGTACATGTACACACATACATGTACATGTATGTATGACTGTACGGGTTGGACTACACATATACATGTAACACGTAAAGCCTCATTTCAGTCCAGACCCGTTGGATATGCCCTGATGATGGACTGCATTGTACATGTACATGTACATCTAGTGTGTGCGACCACGTGGCGTCATGTCAGTGGGCAGACCGCGCTGCTCCTTGCGGTTTTCGTCAAATCTGCGAAGAATCTGACACTCCAAGGTGGATAGCGTTATAACAGGAATCATTGTACATTTTATATTGTTCCTGGGTCCTAAAATAGTGAGCGCTATATCCCGAAAAGCGTTGTAAACGGGAGCGCTGTAACCGCAGGAAAATGTACACAATGAATGGGAGCGCAGTCGGGGAAATGAAAAATGAGCGTTATATCGGCAGGAGCGTTATATCAGGGCGCGCTGTAACGGGAATCTACTGTAAAAGGAAAAAGTAAACTTTTGGGCAGAACTTACTTTCTCTATCCACACACTGTGCCACCAGGCACGCCGTAGTCAAGACTTCCTTGACATTACTCAACCAACTGGAAGCACCTAGATGACCTAGCCACTTGTCCATGGAGTTGGTGTTCTTGTTGCATGCTGTGTCAGGTGGGAAGAAGACTGGTGAGTAATGATCGTTACTCTCCACATATACATACATCCTCCTAAAAGGCAGGTCAAAACATTGGAAACTACCAAGAAACTAATTTACAGCTATAAACGAGAAACTCCTTGCTCAAAGTGAAGGGACTGGTACTGAACACCCTGTGAAATGCTACAATCAGGCAGAAAACAATAGTTGAAGGTGGCTTTAAAAATGTGTGCCTGCTGACACACTTATTCTTAAATACTGCCAGGAATACCCACCCACTGGCATCTCAATGTCACATACACAAACTGGCCAAATGAAAATCATGTCCTAGTGCTGATTTAGGGATTGTACGCAAGAAGGTGCAATTAAAAAAACAATAACAAAATCTTTGAAATTGGAATCAATCTATGAAGAATCCACTTTGGAGACATCAAAATTTAGGTTTTTAAATTATTTACTTGCCATATTTCAAAGGTTAAGAAAATCCACAAAATGCCTCACATTCACGGATTGAAACTATATTTGTACATTGCGCCAGCATCTCGTAAGACAGGGGCCTAAATATCTCCTGTAGGCAAAAGCCCAAAATTGTTTGCTTCCTAAATGTAGAAAAGGCAGGCATTTTGAAAACAATCACACTAATGGCTGTTTGCCTACAGAGGTAACATCTGCCCATGTCCCAGGCACTTAGCAGGCTTAACCCATTAGCCCTAATTGTACTGCCTCCAACCGCTCTGCCTGTTACCCCTCATACGGCCCCAAACACCCCACCAGCACTCTTAACGTTTTATTGATTTTTGGAGGAGTAAATACACTGTAAAGGGTTAATGTGTTCAACTCTTGCTGATACATGATTTCCTCATCACAGGTGGCACACAGAAATCCCAGGTAGGCCACTGCATGATGGGAGCAGAAACCTAGTGCATTGTGGGAATGCAATGGTGCATCGTGGGAATGCAATGCAATGATTAGGCGGCCTTTTCACACTGTTGACATACCTGCCTGTGTTAATGTTGCAAAGTATATTAAAGTGAGGGATCAACAGAAAAAGAAATACCAAAGTGCATGATGGAAATGTTGTTGTCAAATCCGTTTACTACGTTCCCAAGCAAGCTGAGATATTATAACTTGGTATTGAGGAAATCAAGCCCATGCACCAATGAACCAGTTTTGTCCAAATCCCCAGGCACAATCAATAGCCTGGGTACACAGACTACACAACAGTGCGTCCTAGGCTTAATTCCTTTACCACCTTGTACTCCACAGTACTTGTCAGATTCAGAAAAAAAAGGGACCCGACTACAATGATGCATGATGGGAATGAAAAACACGATGAAGATGGAGTGCACAATGCTGGTGAAAAGTGCAAATAGGACACCAGGAGGATTAGACTGCACAAACGAGAATGAAATGTTTGACTTGGTGTGCAGTGAATGATGTGAGAGTCCAATGCTTCTTAGAGAGCAATGCATGATGGGATGTGCTTGTTACTATGGCAACTGAGAGGGATTGGAGGTTAGTCTTGGTCCAAGACTGGATTTGTATTTGTTTCCCTGATGCAGCTGGTCACTGGCAAGTGCAGTCTATTAACAAGATCAATCAAACCTGTCTTTGGAATGTTGGCACTCAGACCAGAGAACTTCCAAGCATACATGTAACTCCTACGTGCATTTTGGCTTGAATATAATGTGCATGAGGAATGCTCAGAATTTCTCTAATATGAGTGCTGAAGTTCCCAAGTCTGGATTTCATTTATCTCGTTGATAGCGCCCTCTAGTGTCGTGGCTTGACCGCACTTGCGCTGCAACGGAACTGTCGACATCAAGCACACAAGTCATGCTCGGCCGGGTCACAAAACTGATCAATCGTGAGATTAGTGTGGAGCAGGCGGCAACTCGACACAAGATAATTGCAACCATGCTCACGTCCCTTGACATAGACGTGATCATTTGACATTTGACAAACAATCTTTTCCCGCATGATGATTGGCTTCACAATGAAATAAGACAATCAGGATACGCACACGATATCGTTATCTCACACAGATAGACTGCCAATGATTCCTGCCTGTCAGGAACACGTTCAGTGCAGGCGCAGAAGTTGAAATGTTTCTTATCTTGTGACTGTTGATTTTTTTTAGCGCTGACTAATGCTGATTGTCTTAATCCCGCCCCAGTTACGCTCCGGTCTCAAGAAATCGGTGACTGATACATTCCAGACGGTCGTAGCTCACGCGCAGCATGTTCCTGAAAAGTCAGTCGCCAACTGATCTGTGTCTTTACAAGGTTGAACTGAGGGCGGCCTTTGAAGAACAAATTCCAAATCAATTCTTGGACCAAGATTGAAGGGGGGGGGAAGTTTGGGGTGGGGGGGTAACCTTGGGGGGCAGGGACCTACCCTCCATCAATTTAGTCAGGCTTTCTTGGAGGTTGCTGAACCGATCCAGCGGTTTGTGAACCCGCCTCCACTGAGGGTAGTGAGCCTCAGTCTCAAAGCCCCCGCCTGGAGGGAAAAGAATCAAATAAAAATCTAAACGAAAAATGTAAACGAAGAGAGAAAAACCAAACGGGGAGGAAGGGAAATCAGCTTCAAAAAATGAAATCGAAAAAGGAATGACGTCATGATGGTAGAAATGTGTACGACTTATTTTATGAGCATTACTAAAGAACCACTCACTCTGTAAACTAAATCAACAATAGAAATCTCCACACAAACGCGCAGACATAGACACGACTTCACTTTAAAATATTCTTTAAGCGTGTTAAGTAAGCACGGTGTGTAGACATCAATTTTGGCACCTGATATCAACCGACGCAACAGCAAACTCTACCCCCAATCACTGCATGGAGCTATTAAACACATCACTCCCACTTGGTGATAGAAGCGATTTATAGTACGGAGTGCCATCACAAGTTATCATTGGAGAGGCCACTTTACAACTTTTTTGAAATACACAAAATAGGCCTCTTACATCTTGGTGATACACTATGAATGGGGTGTAAATTGGTATATTAACAATGATGATACATTGTCACAATACAGTATCTTGCATGGTATCTTGACGTCAAAATGTGGTATTGTTTATACACCTTTAATTATTAATTGTTCCTATTGCAATAAAGTGGCTTGCTGAAGGACACACGAATGCATCCGCTCATCACAGAACCCTTGACAAACTCTACCACTGCACCATGTCCACATGGACAACAGCACCAAACAGAATATGAAGCGAGTTTGGTTTTGTGCATTTCTCTAGTCACTGCCATCCAGCCACTGTGTTCTACCTTTGGATCTAGAGTTGACAGCTGAGTTGTAGGACCTGGTGTCAATGATGTACCCTCTTTTGCCGACACCTAGCGCCGAGTTGACCAGCTTCTCATCTTCTTTACACCGCTTGCCATTGGGGCCTGGGAGGGGCTGACCACTCCTTAGGATTACCGTCTGAATTCAAATGACGATGATTAAAAGTAGAGTAGATCATTTGCATCTATCTAAAGTAACTGACCAAATTATTGTTGAAAAGCTTACTTGGTTTAAAGATAGTAATGGCTTTAAACTCCCTGTGCAGTTATTCCTTCTGGCAAGCTGTCATTTTGAAGAAAACAATAAACGCAGGTCATTTCCAAAAATGAGCCAAGTGACACATTTTTGAAAATTTCCGTTAGTAGAAAGATAGTCACCAAACGATACTGTTAAAAAGATTCTGGACTCATGTACATATGTAAGTGGAAATAGCTTACCCCATTTGGGGAGTGAAGGTAGCTTAGAACTGGGAACCTCCCTCCTTGCCTGAATGCAGCAGCCTGCATGATGCAGTCATCATCCACAGCTTTGGGTACAACCACTGTTTGTGGGTAGGTTGGGCATACCTACGGAGGGGCAAGATGTACATGTTTCTTTCATCCGTATCAATGAATACACCCCTTAGAAAAACCAAATTTGTTTTTCTGGAAATGATAAGTTTGTTTATCGTACAATCTGTCAAATTTTCTTTGTCAAAGATTTCTCCCCTCGTGGAGATACATGTCAACCCCCACTCACCTGGAAGTTTTTGTTGACATGAGACAAGCGCCATTCGTCGCCGGTCACTCTCGCAAACTCGCTCTCTGGTAGGAATGCCTGCCACCCATCCTCCAGGACATCAGACATGGGACGGTAGAAAAATGGGTAGGTCAGAGTCACCTTCGCTGCAATCAGAACAAACAAAGCCATGGTTATGGGCTCCGTCTACAAGTACCCCCTCATTGGCTAGTATGGGAGAGTTGGGGAGACCATCGGAGAGATATTTGAACACAACACACGACGCCTGAGGCTCACGCAAAGACGCTGTGGCTTTGTGCACATTCACAATAAACTAAGTTGTGCGTACTTCGCACTATGCGCAAACCAGTACACACACAGTGTGTCTAGTCCAAGGGGCTCTTGTTGGGGCACGGAGCCGAGAAGGGAACTGAGTTTAAAAACTGCCAATCTAGATCCATCAGTCTAAAACTATTTGCAAGAGTGAATGTGATAAGCCCATTGAAGCAAGCTAGCAATGTACAGTGGTGCACAACCACGCATAACCAAACATGACCACACAGAGTCCAGCCCAACCCCTTGCAACAATTGAAGGGGCACCTGTGCATGGACATGATGGAGTCTGCAGGTATTACAATGTACAAGGTGGCACCATAAGCCGTGTTCAGACTTACATAAGTTGGACAGCATCTCTATGGAGCTGGCAATGTTGAGGCATTCCTCCATGCCGTGTATATCCAGCTGGATGATCATGAAGTTCTTGCATTTGATAGTCAGATGGCCTACGGAGCCTACAAACTTCTTCTCAATGGCATCGATGTTGCTGTGGAGAAGCTGAGTGCGGAAACAAAAGACAAAGGAACTACGGTATGAGTGATCCATCATATCAGAGGTGTATGTAAGTCAAGAACAAACTAGATTCAAATGAACTGTGGCACGGGACATTTGTGAGTCATTTTGGCAAAAATGAGACGAAAAATGAAAAATAAAAACAAAAAAAATTGGGTGATTTTTTTTTCTTTCTTCAGATTTACTGTCTGATTGAAGTGCAACAAACAGTACTGTAGGGAGGATATGATTCTCTTTCCTATTACCAACAAACCCTCAGTTTCGACATCTGCCAAGTTCTGTCTCATTTTGCCAGAACGCCTCACATTAATGATGGACTTGTAATGAGCTTGACCTCAACACATCATACCCATGAACACGCACATGTACATGTACGTGTCATACTTGAGCCTGTCATGCCTGTGCATGTAGATGCCGGTACCTACCCATAATTCCTCTGTGTTAGACTTCCTTGACGACAGGATCAAGTGGTGTCCAGTCAGGCACAGCGTGCCTTCGACGGGGGCGTAGAAGGGCCGATGCAGGGTAACGCTATCCACCTTGGGAGTCTTGATATACTCAACAAACTCCATGGCATGAAACTCAACCGGTCTTCTTACAACTGAAGAAAAAAAGAGGACAAAATACTAGCAATTTAGTCAATCCACTACCGTAGTCGCCCTTTTTCAATGCATGTAGGTTAATTAAATCAGTTAAATTGGCAATTGGAGCCCAAATTGCAAGTTGCCAAAGTGCCACTCCAAACTTTCTGGAATGGATTCTAATTCAAGGAGTCACAATTCTCTTCGGATCTCAACTCTCACTAAATCCAGCAGGAAATAATGAGAAAAACCTCACAAACATCTTTTTCAATTAACACTCAAGTAGAAAATCTAAAATGTACAGCCCGTACATTGTACGCTACGAGTAAAAGAGTGAAAAGTATGTCTTGCCTACCCGTGTTTGATAGGACCCGGTAAGGCTTATGGTGGACCTGTGCTGATTTCAACACGGGTTGGGAAACGAAAGTGTGAAATTAAGGCCCAGACATGATCAATTTCCTCTTGGGAACAGGTGTCAAATTACATGGGATTCAGCTTTTTAATAACCCAAGTTTCTTTTCACCGACGTACATGTACATGAACACATATGCCAGTAATGTTATTGCTGTTGAGTGCTCAATGCATTTTGACATTCTATGGGAATGAAATCTTCACAGCACTGCTGGATATGGGACTTATTAGGAACGGCCTCCTGCTGACAACTTTATCAAGTACAGACATACATGTCAGTATGAGCGATTGAAGCACTCAACCATCTAGCCTGCTTGTCAAGTCAGGCGGGCAATTCACATGTAATAATAACTGGATTTATAGAGCGCCAAATTGCCAAAGGATACAAGGCGCTGAAACAAAGAAAGAAGAACTACAGAAAGAACAACAGAAAAACAACAAGGGCGTACGACCAGCTATGGTGTGGGAAAAAAATAGGTTTTGAGAGCCTTCTTGAAGGTTGGCACAGTATCGGAGTTTCTGATAGGGATGGGTAGACTATTCCACAATCGGGGAGCAGCAATAGAGAAGGCCCGATCACCTGCGAGTTTATTTGTCCTCAAGACAACAAGAGATTTCCCATGAGAAGAGCGAAGGGAGTGAGACCCGGTTCGAATTGAGAGAAGAGAAGAGAGGTAATCAGGGGCAGAGGAGTTGAGAGATTTGTAAGTGTGGACCATAGTACGGAATTGAATGCGTTGTGCAACTGGAAGCCAGTGTAACTGGTTAAGAAGGGGAGATGTATGTGTGTAAATGGGCATCTGGAAAATGAGCCTAGCACATCTGTTTTGAAGCCGTTGAAGACGAGAAAGATCTTTCTTTGAGATACCGTTAAGTAAGCAGCAGCCGTAGTCTAATTTCGAGAGAAATAAGGCGCGGACTGCATTATGGCAGGCATTAAGGTCAAGGAACTTCCTAATCCGACTGAGGTTACGGATATGCCAGTTTAAGGATCGGCAGAGTTGAGTGATGTGGTCCGACATCTTCATGTATCGGTCGAAAACAACTCCTAAGTTTCTGACTGACAAGGAAGGATGAATTACACGGCCGTTGAGATCGAAGGTGAGGTGTTGGAGACGTTTGAAGTGAGTGGGTGAGGCTGACATGTGTTATTCATGGTTTAATTATGACATCACCTGTCAGCCAGGACATCATCATGACTCTGCATGTGGGTCAATTCATTGCTCCTCAATGGTCATCATGACCCTACATGTACATGTGGGTCAATGTATTGCTCCTCAATGGTCATTCACCCTAACTCCATCTGCAAGTTAGTTTTTCAAGAAGCTTCTTGGGAATCCATTAAAACTGAACACTGTGCCAACGTGTCAGTCTATACACACAAAACAAAATTGGAATATCAACTCTCATGTGAACTACGGTATAATGACAGCTTGGCTGTACCATGGAGGAAGACAATCCATTGTTGTATCTCTACAGACCTGAAGACTGTAAGGTTGATGCAACAACATGGACACAAGGTGTTGGACATCCATACATGTGTTTAGAGCTAAATGGTTCCAAACAATTTGCTACCGTATCCCCATGCAAAAAAAATAATATTTTTGGCAGTACCATAAAACTGCCCCAGCTAGTGGCATGCTAATCCTCACTAAATAAATACCATTTATAATGTAAATTGCTCGTTGGACCAATCCGCTCAAATCAACAGTCTTCTCAACCGAGACAATATCCACTCTGCCTAAACAAAGCCCAGAATCAATAACAGTCACATATCCAGCTGACACAGATGCTGCTTGAAATGAGGTGCACAAAGTGAAGTGTCCAGCCCACGGGAACACAGACACGAACAGTAGATTAGATTGAATTTAAAGGTAACATTCATCCGGAAATCACCAAACTCAAGCTTCATATTGTCTGATAGCCATACAACCATACAAGTCTGTGTCACAGAAAATCCACACAACGTCTTACATTCATGTTCATATTTAGCGCAGCAGCAATGTTTGCCTTACATACATTTTTGTACATCGCATACATGTACATACAATGTACCGGTACATGTACATGTATACAACAGGAGGTACATGTATTTCTAGCACTGAATAAAAACATCAAACTTTGAGCCAAACTCTACAGTGTACGCCAGTTTTAGACTTAATGGCGATCCTAGCGCACACGTTTGAGGCAGAAATATGTGACTTGGAGTTTCCTTGGCGTGATTATTACACAAAAACCACATTCTTAAAGTAAAGTTGTGTGCACACCGGACATTCTACTTTTAAATCATTCCAACTATTACCGTCTTGAATTAAACACGTTTTAGAGCTGTAGACAATTCAGGTCTTGCTCCTTTAAACTGCTGATTCTTTCGCTGGGCAGGAATACTTAAAAAGGACCTACTCCCCAGATGGCATCGCAGCTGGCCGGAATTTTATGGCGTCAGGGCACGGTGGAGTGTTTGTCATGAAAGCACTTGGTGTGAACATGATTGGGATCTCCAATGTGATAGGAAAAGCTAAGGAATGGCATATGCCGTTGCCGGCATGGGACTTTTTTCCTTTGGCGTGTTCTGACTTGTTCTGCTTTGTTCTGCTTCGAGCATTATCATCATCATGTCGCCCGCAGGCGGGATCCCTGCCGTGTCTCCAATCTTCTCTATTCTTTATGCAGGCAGCCAAAAGCGAACTTTGCTTTTCTCTACAGGGTAATATGGGATGTTTTGAGCAATTTATACTCTTCATCATTACTTGAAACTAGTGCAGTAAACTAATAAAATTTTACATGTGTATGAACATGAACATGTTTGCACTGTAGTACCATTTGGAAAAAAAACCATACACTGCATAAATATAACACTGTACTGGCACAGTTATGTTGCATCCACTGCAAATTCAGGGAAACAAACTTCCACCATCAGAATCACCATCACTTTTCTACAACAAAATGTTTTTTTAACCTGCCACAAATTACTCGCACTTTTGAATGCATATATACACATGTATACCCGTGCTTTCCAGTTGAATAATCCTGAATTAAAATTTAACAACTTACCACGCACATGTTACACATGTACGTGGTTAAAGTTTCATATTTTAAACTTTACATTTACATGTACCACACAAAAGCCCAGAGCACTTTCAAGGGCTGGGTTAATTTCTTTCTTGAATCATCAAGCATTATACAATGTTATAGGTCATAAAAGTTAATCGCTCTAATGCAGAAAAACCAAATTTAATGGCCATTATCTCAAAACTGATCACTACATGTAGGCTATGTAAGGGTTTTTACAAATCTCATCACATGTGTATAACCCCAAAGAGAAATTTCAGACACGGAAATGTCATGAAACGCCACATTCCCCACCCTTCCCGCAACTACATTGCCCGTTTTCTCTGACTACAATCAGCTGTCACATCTGACACAGCTCTTGCCTCGTGGACTAATACCTTCTGACAACAAAATTAAACGAGGAGCTTAAATCCAAATCGAATTGGACAAGTGGTTTGATAAAGCGGAGCGCGGTGAATTTCTGCTGTGTGTAAGGCAAAGTCTTTCATATTTCCTACAAGACGATCCAATCGTCTGTGGTAGGAATTGCTTAAATTTCATAAATCCTTTTCATTTCTCTCATGTACACATTGTACCCTTGGTCGAGTGTTTGGGGATACTTTTTTGAGGTGTCTGAAACACATGTAGGATTTGTGTTGGACTTTTTCCCGGGGAAATTTAGAATCTTTAAATATTCATGTACCGCTACAATTAAGGTACCGTATCTGTGCAATTTCAAAACTTTTCCCCCATCATGCCCAATATCAAGAAAGTAGGGTTTTTAACAAAATTACATCGATTTTAATTTTTAAAACTGGTATTTTTTAAAAATTGCTTTGAAACATGTGTGAAATGAAGCTTGCCAATTACTGCAACTGCACAATTTCAAATTACAAAACAAGAAACTTGTGCACAGGATTTTCAGTAGGCTGCGTACATGTAGGAAAAATAATATTCGAAAGGTTTACAAGTACATGTATGTGAAAGAAAAGATGGGATAATTGTGACACTTAGCAAGACAGCATTGCCTACGGGTTAGATTTAGCGAGAGATTACACTGTGCCTCCAAGGTGGAATATATTGATCCAAAACGGAGCCCCTCACCGGCATAGCAGCGGGAGTGCAAGAACCGATGAATAATGCATGAAGCTGAATCAAGTATCAAGGCAAATAGCAGGAATCAAATGCGACAAGCGGACGAGTCCTGTCAAGACATGCAGCGAGCAACAAAATCCCTTTTTCTGAAGGGCACACTATGCCAGAGCTCAGCATGTTTTTCTCTATCCCATGGTTAATTTCAGAGAAAGGTTCTCATGTAATCCTCTTTCAGCATCCCCTAACAAATGTCCGCAAGGCATTTCTTTAATTTGGTAATTACACTCTGAATAATAATATTGCTTATTTGTATAGCGATTAACCATGATTACGTTGGAGAATTTTACATCATAATAGCACTAACCTATTGGGCCTATAAAATATTCATTGAACCATCTCAGCTCTCTGGGAAAAATACAGAAACAAATATGTACGTATATATATCCCACCTTCATGTAACTGTAATTTTGGCGCAGCTCCACACATTGTTATTCAAACACAACAACCATCTCTGCCTCATAACTGGCACCTATTTCCTCCAGGGTGGGCACATGCAATAAGACAAAGTGTCTTGCCCAAGGACACACGCACCATAACCCCACGAGCTGGACTCGAACCCATGATCTACATTTTACCAACAAGATGTCGAGTTCAATGCACAAGACTAGGATCATGCATGAGTAGTGCCATGGTCCAATGGTTACGGTGTTCAACTCATGCGTCATCATGGTACATGGGTTCAAACACTGATGCGGGAAAATAGTGTTTGTGTTCTTGGGCAAGACACTTTACTCAAGTACCTCTCTCCACCCAGGAGTGCATACTGGTCTGTGAGGGTAGAGACATGCGCTCCAGTCATGACTGCCGAAAAGTGGTCTCATGGCCTGATGAAGAGGAGCAATGATTTTGTGTGAACAATCAGCTTTGCATACCGTGTTTGATGGAACCCGCTTCTGCTTACGATGGACGCTTCTAAAGCAAGACGATAGTTTCAAAAGGCCATGAGCAACATGAGCCACATGTTCCTACAGAGCGGCAAACATGTGCATTTTGATGAACTGTATTTTTACTGACCTAGAACTGTCAATGCATCAAGTTGCTAAATCCACATTAATTACACGTACTGGTAGGATATGTCTGTAACTTGACAGAACTTCCTGGATCAGATGTGATGGTTTACACTTGGTGTATGTACGGTAACTTTGTAAGACGTACTAGGGAACATCCTGCAGTTTTTAATCAAAACGATCTCCAGCCCTCAGACTTGGGTTTCCCATCATACAGCATGACCGATTCTCTTGTTTTAGGAGTGTCTCAACTGTACATGTACAATGTATGTCAATACTTGAACCACTATCACTTGGAACACTTTATAAAACAAGACAACGCAAGTCTGAGAAAGCTAGTCTCAGAGCGTGCACAATTCTATTCAACTGATTCAAAATGGTTATTCCCAGAAAGTCTTTTCTTGCATCATGCATGGTGTACATTAAGGCCTACATATTTTAAGTGCAAAATTTTGAGCTAAATTGTCAAAATAATTTTTAAAGTGCTATGAAAAAAAGCAAATGAAAAAATCATTGAGGTGAAATAAAAAAAAACAAACATAGGGAGTGCTCTTTAAATTGCCAACAACAAGATTGAAAAACCTCCATATTTGTAGCCGTAGGTGATGAGACAAAACATCTTGTTTTTCTACCAGTAGTCCAGATTATCGTAAGCCATTTCTTTTTTTAGCCTACGATGAGACAAATTTGTTCCCGAATTGCCAGAGCAAAAACAACTCTAATCCCATAGCCCCAGGAGCTAGACTGCTGTATGGAAGTCTCTCATACACACTGACTTAGGTTCTGTCAATGACTACAAACATGTACAAGACTAGAAACTGTCTTCAAATTACTAGTATCCGGGTGAAGTGCTGTTATAAAAAAAAATGCATGTAACGGTGTCTTGTGTGAATTCCTGTAAGTCTGGAATCTGAAGTGAAGAGAATGGAAAGAGAAACTGATTCTGACTGAATTTAAATTGACATTGAATTGAGTGTTGGCGAGATGCAAATTTCCAAACTGTGTCTACCCTTCACAGATCTACCAGGTAACTCTAGAAAATTATGAAGAAAATCTCACTTGTAAGCAATACTCGGGTGGGACTCTAACCCACAACCTCCTGCCTATAGTACAGATTTCAATAGCAGTCGACTGACCCGCAATGGTCGGCTTACTGAGTCAAATGGGTCAGCTAACCCCAAAGTAGGGCAAAATACCCGCTATAGTCTTCAGTGCACACAAACCGGTGTACATGTATTGTACAGAAATTTAAGCAAATGTCTACATTTTGTTTTGTACGTTTCCAGAATTTTAAGCCTGCAGGTCCCAAGGCATGCTTGTTGTCACCCAATTTCAGCCAAATTTCCTCCCAAATTGGCTGCGCGTGAAACGGCTGATGTATTCCCAGCAGTCCCTAACCATGCCCACCAGCCTATCGGCACGGCCATGCAATGCAGCTTCAACCAGGAGGTATTTCACGCATTAGCGAATTTCCCTTCTCCCTTGGAGACAAGGTCTGCCTCCATGATCTGATAATATCTGTTCTTAGCATCCACGATCTTACATCTGACAGTACAGGCATGTCCCCTGTGGGAGTGGGTCTGGCTAGAAATCTGGCGATAAGGGAGGAATTTTGTATTTGGCGATCGTTGATGCTGAGTGCCAATGGTTCATGTACCAGGTACGAACGCATTGCCAACATCGCCTGATGCTCATGCGAAGACGCTAAGTGCACATTCACAATAAAACAAGACGTGCAGACATGTACCTCTCACTATTTGCACACAAACCAGTCATGCCAGTAGGTGCATGTGGTGTATCCCTTGGCTCTGGAAAATGGTAAAAAGGCACCCTTTCTTGTTCAAGCACGGAGCCACGTGCCCCGACTCAAAAGATGCCACACGTTCCAGGATATTCAGATGAAAATAAGTCACAGTCTGGGTCATAACGTGCCAAACCAGCATGCGAATGCTTTCTTGTGAAGGCCATGTAACATCATACAATGCTCTTCCTGCAAAGAGTCCACCCACGTACACACTCCAATTCTGATGGCAAATGTGGTGCTGCCATGGAAAAGGTTACATATCACCATGGTTACTCAAATGTCATTCTACAAAAGAAGGTGATCATGTAATGTTGGAAACATCTTCATTTTGTAGACATTCATTCTACCTCCAGATTTATTTAGTGCGGCACTGATACAAGGCTGGTTCATACCGGTACTTGGCAAGAAAGTGAATGTAAACACAAACTTTGTGATGTAAATTCTTTGCACGCAAATTTATGCAAATTTGTGATGTCACACTATTTTGATTTTATTTCGAACCATGGCAAATCTTGCTGCAACTGTTTTGTGACTTCAATAATTACTTGTGCTGTCAACAGGGTTAAAAAAGTTTGAAACCTAAAGCATGTAAATAAGCAATACTTACAAATGTATGTACATGTAACTCAACAGAGTGTGCAAGTTGAACTCAAAAACCTGCAAGATTTTATGGGAATACAGTACATCCCTGCACCACGTACATTGCACATGTACTAACCCAAACCTTCCTCAATCCCCCAACTGTCCAATATCTTCCAAGCGGTTTTGGAGGATTTAGAGGATTGAGGCTGAATGGACAAAAAGTGTCAATTAATTTTGGAGGATTCGTTAATTTTGTCCAGTCAAGGGCAATAATATTAAGGTTCCATGAAACAGAAGAAAGCATTACAATTTTCAACATATTGAAAATATTGTGAACTGATGACCAGAATAGAAGAAAAAATGTTAACCTCAACTTGTGTAAATTTTAACACAGATGTCCAGTAGAAGGCCTAATTGTTTGGAATCCAGACGTTCACATGAAAAGTGATTGTGAACTGGCGAAGCTTACATGCTCAATACAGAATGCAGAGCTCCATTCATGCACGTTTCCTGTGTTTCTCATGTTCAAACAAAATCCAGAACGCAATGCAACCAGAGGTACTTCAAACATGACAAGGAATATGTTACACAGTCAGAAACTGCCAAGACTATTGCAGACAGCCTAAAAACATCACGTTCTGCACCCCGTCAAAATCAATACAAAAACAAATCAGCGGGAGCCAAATCTCTGCCTCTCCTTAAAAACATGAATCAATACTTCAAACTCCTGACAGCCGACACGATCAAAACAAGACAAGGAAACTCTAAAGCCTTTATAACCAACCACATTTTAATGTCGCCGTTTATTTTCCGGATGAGGGACAGGCCACAACTGTTCTAATTTTTGCTAACGCAGGCACATTTTCTAAACTCCAAAGCCTTTTTTAATGACTGGCATTTTAATGTAGCAATATCTTTCCGGATACCCAACAGACACGATGGACAGGCTACAATTGGTCTTGACATTTCGGCCGGCGTGGCACACGTTTCTATTCATGGCTGACATTTTTACAATATACACTGAGGGTTATTGAGCTGGGGAAACCGTGCCATTGAGTGGGTTGCAGGTGCTTCCATCTAGTCCAGTCATATCAGACTGCTAGATTTAAAGGTTAATAGAATCATGATCATGGAAACTAAGAAGGATTCTTTGTCTTGACACGTGCGACATGGGCTACATGTATACTGTACCGGGGTATTTCAGATCTGTGCGTATATTGTAACAGACAATTTACATTATCATTAAATCCTGGCAAAGTACAAGAGCAGCAAATAAGAAGTTCTTAAAAGTTCAAGACGTAAACAACAGTTTTGAAATCCAAACTTTTATGTACATGTACATACAACACAAAAGGCAGTTTTCAACATATGTACCGGTATGTAAAAATTATACATAATGCATGACTAAAGTGATTTTCAGGTGAAATCAGAGTTCAGGTGTCTCACAATCATAAACATACCAACACACGTGTATGGTACACTGTAGAAGTGACCAAACTTTCCAACTGTCAACAATTCAAACAAACTTTGATGTTTTGGCCTGCACGTAATGATGTTAAATTGCACTTTATTAAAAAATAATAGCGAACATGTACACCTACAACTGTCCATGTACATGTACCATACAATATCCAAATAAAAGGGGAGTTGCTGACACTTTTTTCATTGTTTACAATGCACGTGATACATACATTGTACATGTACATGTACACATGATATTAGGCTGGTACATTTGTATACTGATATTGATCAAATACCCCGGTACATGAACAGCAACAAATGAATTCCGGTACATGTACCGGTACATACGTACATGTACCGGTATGTACAATGTACGTCCCTGATAGTAGAAAAACATGTTGATATGTACAGGTCTCTATTTCCCTCATACCTGTATACCCTCCTTTTGTTTGGACGAGAAAACTAAAGAAAACAAATAGATCTTACAGGTAGGATCCATTGATTCTTGAAGCGAGTGAAAAAAGGCTGGTACCAGTACTGCAACTTAGAAAAACAAAAACAAACGCTCAAATTGACCTTCAGTTTACACTGGGGAAATTTATAAAGTGAGGATTTAAGAATCATATTTCCCAGAAAAAAATGGCACAAATATGTAAAAGTTGTTATTTGTGTTGAAGTTTTGAAAACTGCCACACATTACACACAATATGTACATTTGTAGTACATTGTAAGTGACCGAAATGACAAATACATACTATGTACAACACAATTATCTGGCCCCTTTTAAGAGTTCAGGAATCTCACGAATAAGGGTCAATTGTCAGTAAACAGAAGTTCACAATGAACAGATGATGGTTTCTTCACACGTTTTCAAGATTATTAAAACTTTTTCTTCTTCAAGACCTTTTTAACCTACATTTTGGGCGGAACTTTAGCATAATAAAAGTTAAAATTTTATTCACTTACAAAATGTACACAATGCGTTGTTTGAACAGTGTTAGTATCAGGTGTGTGCGTTACTTAGATGCCAATGCAGATCATGGCTGTGTAATGCTGGCTGGAGTTATGGTGTGTTGAGAACACAATGCTGGAGCTTCAGTATTATAATAGGCTCCTTACTTGACAGAATCAACTTCAAGAACATGATTTCCTGCTATAGAGACACTGAATTCTGCCACACGAGGCCAATAACTGGTCTTCATACGTGTACACATGTAGAACACAGGTACTTGTGGCAGGATTCTAAATGAATCTTGGGAGATGAAGCTGAACTGATAATGAAGCCAGGATTTCAGAAACACCAAGGTGCACATTCTCCACACTTTAAACAATTCGGCTTCACATTTGCAGTCAATGTGTGTTGGACAATTTCACCCAGTGCAACGCCCACTGAACAGTGAACCATGCTAGAGAATGGTTCATCATCAATCAAATTAGACAGCGCTTGATTTAATGAACAACTACTCGGATCTAATTAAATTCCAAGTCTACCATGAAAGACAGCAAAGTTTGCCTGCCTGGATCTAATCAAATTCGTCCATGTGTAAAACTGCATTTATTAATATTTTTTTTTTTTCAAGAGGAATAGTGTTGAAACTTAGAAGGTGAAATGAAAGGGAAATTTGCATGTAGCACAATGAAGTTTGAGCTGAAACATGGAAGGTGTTGAATTCCTTCACTGATTTCAATACACTAGAATAGAGGTGGAAAATAGTTCTGCTTCCGGTTTCCCTACCTACCCTATTTTGACAGCCCCTAGCCCATTTTTTTTATGAAAAAAAATATGAGAAAAAAACACCCAAAACCTAAAAAATTAGGGTAGGGGCTGTCAGGATAGGGTAGGTACCGGTAGGGAAACCGGAAGCAGAACTATTTTGCTTTTTGTCCTTAGCACGACATATTTGCATAATTGGCTCAGAACTTCTGACAATTTATCAAATGTCCACTTACAAAATGTATGTACCTTGGAAACGAAAGAGAAGAATATAAGCAGCTTGTGCAGTTTCATAGAGTTCTTAATTAAAGCATCCAAAGAGGTAAACCAATTGATGCAAATAAACAGGGTTTTTTTTCCTGTGAATACAATGAATGTAACACCTGTCGCAACCACCATTACATGTACTTACAGTACGTAAGTTTACAATATACCGGGTAGTATCACAATATTGACCTCAGTATGTACGGTAATAACACAAAACTAACTGAAACAAATAAATTGGGAGTTTCACTAAATTTGTATACATGTAGTTTTAATATTTTAATCTTGTGGAATTCTTTTTAAGTATGGTAAATGTATTTCAGTTTCTTTAGCCATTTGCAGCAAATCAATCACTTCTCACAGATAGGCCTTAATAGTTTTATTTTGTATCTAATGGACATAAATAAATTTAAAAAATAAATTAAAAAAAATGGAATCTGAACACTTAGGCGGCATATTAATTAATTAAAATGTGACAACATTACACTGTCAATTTAACATGTACCCACATCCCATACCAGTTGTGGAAATTACAAAATCACTGTATAAAACATAAAATCATCCGTGTGTAATTGACAGCACATACAGTCGTGATAATGTGGGTACAATTTTTCCCAACAAAATTATGTGAAAATGAAACAAGTAACAAAACAACAAAGATAACTTGGTAATAATTAACCAAATTCAGATAAAAAAATATCAATTTTCCCTGAACAAGTGAAATTTATGCAAATTGACATCATACAATTCTGCCACGTGCAATTTAAAAACAGATTGTTCACTTCATATTGTACAAGGTTTTCTCCATAACACGAACGAAGCAGGTGCTGAAGTGAATCCAATCACATAAAATATTCAAACTTCAAATCAAATATTCAACATTTCAGACAGTGAAGGCATTTTTTCCTATCATGCAATATTAACCCACATTCACACACACAATGTTTTGTAAAAAATGAGACAAACAACGCAGAAACATAAAATTGCAGACTCTACCTTTTCCATTCATTTGTTCACTCCTTCAGAGTTGCCCAGACTTATCCTCCGTGTATTGTTTTCGGCCAAACGATTCAACCATATGGCCGTTTCGCGGCCACTTGCTCCGATCTGACGCAGCGCTCCACCAACTGTTGTATGTGAGCAACGCAGTCAACAACAGAAACCACTCAGCACAGACACACGTACATTGTAGTGTAGTGAGGGTGGTAGCGTTTACTGTGTATTGTAGTTAAGCCACGTTGATTGTGGCTGTACCTGCAACACACGCACACAGACACCCACACGCACACCGACAGGGAAGTGACAGCTGTGACAGCGATATTCCCTTGGCTGTGTACGTTGTAACATCTCATCATATGTAATATTCAAGTGTATGCATTCAATACAATATAATTGTAGTGTGAGTGTCGCGTGGGGAAAATATTGCTATTAAAAGATGATAGCATTTGGCTACATGTATTGCTTAATTATGGGAAGACTACAATGTACATGTACATATGTGTATCTAGAGCTCCCTGTAGGGAGGAAAGGTTACTCGGCTTGCAGCGATATCCATTGAGTAATGAGTAGCATAAAATTCAACAAAATAATTTATCTGAAAATCATTACTACTTGTTCATTCTACATGTATAAATTTGGGGTCCACTTTTGTTTTTGTGGCCCTGTTACATCGGTCAGTATGATTTAGAATGCACTCCTTAATGCAGTCCTCTTCCAAGATTATGAACAGCAAACTACCCGGTAACCCCCCCCCCCCCAAAAAAAATCCCCAATTTTTTGAAGTTATTCTTAATAATGTACCCCAGTGCACTACTACTGCATTGTACATATTTTACTGTTACTGAAAGTTAAATGTTAATAATCTATTACCAGAGTACGGTACACCCAAAGTACATATGGCATGATGCAATTTCTTGCAAATGTGTGATTCTTTTTTCTTTAAGGTCTGCACTTGAAATAATCGATCAGATAAAATACTTTTGATTTGTTGTTAAAAAGACAAGTCTAAGAATGCTGGTCCAGGATGGGCACTTGATTCAGCCTACGGTACCAGTACATGTACCGTACTGGTGAAAGTCTGCGGAAACATCCTGTGAAAGCAAATCTCCAACTTGTGAGTTTGGTTGTTTATGAGAAGAACCTGCAGATACTCATTGTTCCAGCAAGAGACAGTGTTGCCCAGGCCACAAGAAAATGAAATACATGAAGCCGCTTTTATTAAGTCACTAACATGACTAACGATTTAGTAACTCTACAAAATTAAAAGTCCAGTATTCCTACATTCCTCCATTTTAAAGTACAGCACAGGTCTACATATTGTATCCCGTTGTGGCGGAGTGTGGCCTAGTGGTTAGGATTTGTGACTCAGGATCAGAGGGTCAGGGGTTCGAATCCAGCCACTGGCCATATGGTGTGTCCTTGGGCAAGCCACTTCATCCCCACTTGCCTCTCTCCACCCAGGAGTATAAATGGGTACCGGCATTAGCTGGGGAGTAACCTGTGATGGACTAGCATCCCATCCAGGGGGAGTAGAAATATTCTCAGTCATTTGATGCCACTGAAACCGGAGATAAACACCGGCCTGATGGGCCACATTGACTTGTGACAGACTTTATTTTTCTAAACCAATCCCACTGACCCTAAATATTTCATGTTTCTTCCTACATTTTGTACAGCTTTGAAGTTTTCAAGTCAAAGCAGACAACTAATAGAGTATGCCAATATTAAGACAACAGACACTCCAAAAAATTCATACCATGCTGTCTCAAAAATGAAATAATTAAAAAATGGTTTCATGAAGAAGCATACAATGGCCAATTAGCAAGACATCATCCACGCTAGGAATATACACAGTGGCAAGAGTATCTAAGTTGGAAACTGCGTTTCATCCCTTGCGGTCATGAGTGTTGTGAACTTGGATGCACAGCTCTTTGCAGTCACACAAAGAACAATGTGAGTTGTGTCTGCTTTCCCGATTTATAAGAAAAACAAATCTAGGACGAGCTTCAAACAAAGCAAGACAAACAAGAAATTTGAAAAAAAAGAAGGATTTTACGTACCTTGACTCTCCATGTTTTTTTCCTACAATATGAAATGTCAGGTCTCAGGAATGTTATGCTCTGCCTATTATAATCATATAGCAAGCTGATAAAGTATTGTCTTCACGTTCAGTACGGACAATTTACAACTAATTGTGCCACATCCTAAATTACAGATATTTTGTATGGAGCAAGCCAGCTGCTGCCCGGACCACTAATGACTCAAACTCATATTGTTACTCATATCCACAACACGTGTGCCCTGTCTTCCATCAAAAACTGACTTTTCCTGTGTGTAGACTCCGCTCAAGTCTGTAGCCATTCTATCACAATTAGAGGAACATTACTAACACTGTAGTCAAGTCCATCACAAGTCCGTCCAGTCTGAAGTCAAGTCAAAAGCTATTCAAATGAATTCATTTAAACAGGGGACATTGCAAGATCTGTATGCAAACTTCTCCACACTTGTACTGGTACATGTACATTGTACGTATGTTCGTACAATGTACTGCTACAGCCAAGCAAAGCTTCAATTTGCCTTACATGTATTTCTTAACTTCCTTGGGTTAAAATGTGACTTTTTTAAAATCCAATTTCTCTCCGGCGGTGTTCATGTTCAGTGACATTCTTTTTTTCCCAGGCTGCTAGGGATTCCCATAACATAACCACTGGGAAACTAGTAAACGGTAACTGCTGGCTTGTTGAGCTTGTGGCTAAATCATGATTTGAGTGATTCATTGGGCATACAGGATCGATAATTCTGGCTACGCTACACAGCATCGGCAGGGAAGTGGTGAATTTCCTAGCTGATAACTAGGTCTTCCTGAAGAACTACAAGTTACCTGCTGCGAAGTCATTAGTGTACAGTTGCATGGGATCATGAAATGGTTCAAGGATCTACGTGTTCAAATACTAGGCCTACCCGGACGATACAACAATGCTGCACCAAGATAGCCAGGTGTGTACATTGTAAATTACATGTACGTATGTTACGCTCCAACTTTACCATTGGTCCCAACTTAAGTTGGGACGGGCCCAACTTAAGTTTTGTGCATCCCAAGTTAATAAGTGTTCCAGTTGGGCCAGTCCAACTAGGGCTAAGTCAGTCAGTCAGTCACAAATGCTGCAAAGTGCCACTGAAGTGCTAGAGAATCTACTGGTATTAACTTGTTGTAGGCCTAAGTTTACTTTTTATTGGCGACATGTACGGTATAAACTGGCAAATAGCCATTTTATTTTCATTATAAATTCTGCCATGAAAACTAAAGCATAGGGCAACTCAATTGGTATGGTCCAACTGGAACACTTTAGTTGGGACAGTCTCAACTTAAATTGGGACTGTTGGTGGCATCATGGAAGTGACTATACACAATGTATATTGCAGGAACAGTACATGGACATACAATATCTTCTTGCGAAAAGGCTGGAATTTTCCAAGTTGATGTACAATGTATACACATTGTACAATGTACATACACATTGTACTTGTTTTTGAAATCCTGGTTTCAGAGCTGGCTATAAGAAGATGTCAATTGTTTGCCGACAGCAAGAAACCATTTGCATTGTCACGATTGTTTCACCCACGGGACCTGTATATCCACTCGTCAATGTCTCAAACAAAGCCTGCCTGGCAAACATATTGAATTACGCTGTCTTAATCATGATCTCCCAGCATTTGTTACCATGGTTACCGTGGCAATCTCAAGACTAATTTCTAAGCTTTCTGCAGCAGAGTTCCCTTTGGGATCTGGGTGATTATTCTGCGGTTAAGACAAGATGGGAATACCGGCATCAATCACTCTCAAATTATGCCATTATAACAAAAGCAATGTGTGAATGTATCTGCTGCGTAGCACTGTGTACAGCATGGACACTTGATAGTAAATGTGGAACATTGCTTACACGTAGGCCAAAACAAAAAATGACTTCTGCTTCTGATTACATGGCAATTACATGTAATAGGGTAGGTAGGTAGGCAATTTTATTTTTTTGGCTAATTTTGTTTGTGTATGATCATACGGCGGCGTCTGCGTGTAGTCAAGGGTACAAGGTAGAAATTAATGGTTTGGGGGTTTTGGATATTTTGGCTCATTTCCCCTCCCCCCCCAAAAAAAAAAATTAGGGTAGGGGCTGTCAGAATAGGGTAGGTTTCATAACATGTGGTAAAATGCTGATTGAAATTCAAGTTCCACCGTTATTTATAACAAGCTGAATCTGGAAATGCTGCATTTGAGTTTAAAAGCATTGAATACATGTAGGCATTGAAGTTGGTGACATCAAAGGTGAGATAGAGTGCCCAAGTAAAATTTACACCCTTTCACTTAATTGATTGTACAATTTTTTTAATGGATCTAAGGACCCAAATGGAATGGGGTAAAAAGGACTCTTGTGGATTGAGAAATAGTCAGGCTAATTTCATTGAAAAAATATTAAAACATTTTAATTACAATGTATTTGTTTTCTGAAAGTTGCACTTTTTTGTGCACACTCTGCATTTGGTACAGAACAAAATATGTGTATACATGTACTGTATGGTGCATGAAAGCATACAATGCATGTGTACAGTGGGTTTGACTTGTGATGCCATGACTGGCAATGCCCAGACTAAAGAGGGCAGCATTGAACATGCATGGTCAAAGAGTGAAGTACCTGCACATAAATACAAATGTACATGTTTATGATCAGAAGAGTTCATATTGACACAAATTCATTTGTATGTATACATGCAACTATTTTCAAGATGGCCACTTTTTTTTTTAAATGGCTGCCATTTGACTCAGGAAATGACATACCACCTTTATCCATGTATGGGCTAGATGCAACAGACAAAGAGGCCAAAATGATGTCACTGTTTAAAATTTGTCATTTTTTCGGGGGAAAAAAAAAAGATTTAAAAAAAGTATTTTAGCTTATGATGTAATTTTTTTCCAAAACAGACTGAATATTCAAATATTCAAAACTTGCTGATCAAGTTTGACAGGCGCCAGCTGCAACTGTGCCAGTCAAAAGTTGCATGGAGGGCTGCTGGAGTGTTTTACAGTATTTAAGTTTAACTGCTACAACTACAAGGATGGGAACAATGAACCACCGTCGACAACAATTTACCGTTGACAAAAAGTGGCATCTTAAAAAAAAGCACCGCAACTTTACGATTAAAATAACATTACAGTCGTGTGTGTACATGTACATGCTTATTTTTTTCCCCCGAATATGTGAACCAACCAAAAGCTATTTGAAATGTTAATATGCGGTTGATGATTGAATCTTCACATACCGGTATCACTACACAACTCAAAAAGGTCAGAAAGGCCTATTTCAAAAATGTTGAAAAGACATGAATATTATTATTGGACTAGAATAAGAAACATTTCAAATTTTGATAGGAAATACTACACTACATGTAGCTTGAGTAACTCCAGCTCCAATGCTCATCACATTTAGAGCTGTAAAAAACTAGATCGTAAGAGGCCCGAAATTCGGGATCGTATATCCCCTAGTGTATTCCAAAACGGGGAAAGATTTCCATATATACAAAGTTCACTCAACACCCTGTGTACAAACCCTATGAAATTGGACTGAAAAATTCTAAGTGTTTTCTAAGAAAATGCTTGTATTTTCTCACTGCTCAAATTGACTTTGATGACATGAAATTGCTATCTGGGGGCTTTGTTAATCAATACAGAGGAAAATTAGTGAACTTCGTATATGGAAATCTTTCCCAAAACGGTCCATTGTCCCTCTATTTTCCCAACCCAGTTTCCATAATCCATTCCAGAATCTGGGTTGGGAATAGTCCGAGTAACTTGGACCCAACTTATTGCCTTTTTAACATTCGGACATGGTCTGGCGATAGTAGGGTCCAAGCTAAACTGCATCAGACGGTCGACACAGTCGGTTTTGTCCTTGACCCAAAAACCCAACATTGCCCAACAAAAGCATCAGATTTCACCCTCAAAATGACCTACAAATTATTAGATACACCACCTGAGATACATGTACAAGTAGACATCGATGATTAAGATGTTTGTACTGAAGTTTACTTACAATCCGGATGAAAGTGAAATTTCCCGTTCCATTCTGCGAGCTCCCCTCGCGATCGTGAACACGTTAATTTTCTGACTTGTGTTAATGTTTGAACGATGCGATGTGGTCATCATGCCCAGCGTACATTCGATGGTCCTCATATCCTGAGTGCGATTCCGTTATCAACCCTAACCTCACCTAAAGCTATACAAAATACTACCGAGTAGTAACCTAGGCCCTGGGCTGTAATATAGGCCTATCGTTTGCATACGACAAGCCAAGCCAGTGCTTTCATCTGGCGCATGGCCTCGGCTCCATATGCGTCGACCGTTGGCACGGATCTGCATAATTCATGTTCTAGCGATATGTCATAGTACGATCTTCTCATCAACTTGGTGACCGGTAAGTGTACTTTCACTTTCCTCCAGGTGTGATACTGGCACTACCTAAACAAGTGAGTTGACATTCGGGGGCGAGTTGGTATTGTGGGGCGAGGTTATGTTCAGCATGTGTGTGACACTGACTGACACATGCATTACCGAGTTGCTGCAGTGGGCCAGCGCAGCGGTTTGGGCTTTAGCGGGAAAAATTTCCGTACTCGGACGTCACTTTTTTCAATTAATTTTCTAGCGCCAAAAGTTACATCTTTTATGGTTATTCCGCCACTTTCCCTCCTCTACTCTCACCCTCTCCTTTCCTTAATTTCTATTTATTAATCAGTCAGTTACTTCATCGGGATTCGAACCTCTGACGCTTGCTTGATACACGAGACTCTTAACCGCTAGGCCGCGCACGATCGCTGTTGCAATAATCAATCTTTGGACGTATTTGAAGTATCCATTGAAATAAACTAAATATTCATGAGAATATAAATATTCATAATGACGTATTGCACTATCATTGGCAGGCTCATGCGACGTCATGGTTGTTGATGTCACGTGTATAACGTACCGCTGTCTTTCAGCCACTACAATCAGGTTTGACCGGCTGCTTCAAGTTAGTTCTGCACGACGTACGCATCCAAAATGTGCTCTAAAAACACATTTTGAGTAATTTTTTTCACCTTAACACAGCTTCCTGGATTTCTCTTGGTTCAAATGACAAGGTGAGATGACAATTAATATGTTTGGCAGCAGATAAATTGACATCCGAGTATGGAACTTTTTCCCTTTAGCGCACTGGCTAGCCCCAAAATGTGGCCTATTTACTGGACTGCCTCCGTAAACATAGGCCACACACCGACAATGTACAAAAACGTGTCGACGGAGCCAAATTTTGATTTTCACATTTAGGCTTACTTTGTAGGTTTTTTTGCTTTAGAAGCATTCTCACCCTCTATATAGGCTAATCAGAAAGTGCTGCCTTTTTCAGATGTCTAATTTTTGTGAAATTTCATGTTGAAATTTTGATACGAAAACGTGTAAAAATGAATCTGGAAATTTCACGAAAAAAAAACCTACAAAGTAAGCCCAAATGTGAAAATCAAAATTTGGCTCCGTCGACACGTTTTTGTACATGGTCGGTGTGTGGCCTATGTTTACGGAGGCAGTCCAGTAAATAGGCCACATTTATGGGGCTACGCACTGGCATGACTGGGGTCATTACTCACTCATTACACAGACACAAGTAATTAAAAATATATTGCCACTGCAAATACTATAATCTTAGCTTTATACTCACCTAAAAATCTATCACAAAGTAACTCTGTTCAGGAAATGAATGCTGTGCATTTATGATGTTTTGTTCCTTTTCCGTCAAGACAGATGGGAGTGAATTTTTCTGTATTGGAAATTAATGAAGAATGGCCCCGCAACCATGAATTGATTTTCCTATTGAATTGACACTAGATAAAGTTGGGTATCAGACGGGAACCGGCGGGATTAATTTTGGAGAGCGCCCTCTTTTGATGACATGATGATTATTCTTGTTGCTCGGACTCCACAAACAGCATTCCATTGCAATCTTTGCTGAGATTGTTCATGTTAATTGACCATTTGTGGGCAAGATACAGCCATGGATGATGAATTCGAAATACCCGAAAGAGGTATTCTTTCTTGAAAATAACATATTCATTCAATTCCCTTGATTATGTTGTCGTGCATTAACGTTTTATTAAAAATTTATCAATTTTATGTAGGCCTATGTCGTGTATGTTGTGTGTTTTTTTTTTTTACCATGTCCATGTTACGAATTCGATGTCACTTTTTTGCGTGTACAGCCTACTGAGTACTGATGATATGAATCGATCTATTCCTACAACTTAGTACAAGTACAAATCCTCATCAGTAAAGTTTATTTTATACAATTTAGTACAAAGGGGTCAAAGGTATCATCATAAAATTTAGTTCACTGCGCCAACCACTCCGACCTGTGCGAGATAACCACTTAATAAAAGGTGTTTGCACAGTATACAACCAGAACCAGAACCAGAATGGGTATAGTCCACCATTTGTAATTTTTGTATTTTGTTTGTTTGAAGCAACAGTCAAAAGTACTCAAAAGAGTCAAAAGATCTAGGCCTAGTAAAGAAGGGTGCTGAACAACTAAGCTGATGAAGTTTCAGCTTAAGCTGTATATTTCGAGGAAAACACCATTCTAGGATCTCGATTTCAAATCAAACGTTGCTGAATCATGTTTTGAATTGGGCCTGAATTCATCGTCCGAGACACGTTCTCACAGAGCCGATTGCAGCTACGTGATGTCGCGCACTGATGATCCGACGAATTAAAGCAACCGCGCACGTGCTTGCGTCGTGCCAATGCTTGCGCACGTTTCGCCGAATAACAAAATGAACTACGGTACTAGTTTGTATATCATACGGTGCTTCTAAACGTTGGGAAGGCCTTCTTTTGTTGATTTCTTCAAAATGACAGCTTGCCAGAAAGAATAATTTCACAGGGAGTTTAGTCCTCCTACTATCTTTCAACCAAGTATATTTTTCAAAAATAATTACGCCAGTTACTTTTTGGATAGCTGCAAAGGATGGACTCTGGTTTAATAAAGAAGCTGTGTTTGATAGTGAGATTGGTATATGTGACCCTGGTGATGATTTTGAAGAAAATTAGAAATGTTGTATCAATTTTGTTGTCCTCATCTAGTCACGACACCACCAGAGGTCTTTCCATGCGACATCTGTGGCCGATCCTTCGTGGAACAAACCCTCCAGCGTCATGTTAAGATCTGCGAGAAAAACGCTACCAAGAAGAGGAAAATCTTCAACTCTTCCAAGCAGCGGGTCACCGGCAACGAGATCCTGTCAGTGCCACAACCAGATCCTAAAAAACTTGAAAAAGCGGTAAGACGTCTGACAGTTCAGTGGGAACGAAGCCCGGAAGACCCAGGTCAAGTTTAGTCTTCGTCAGGGTGTTTTTTTCTAGTGTCCATGATGGTATCTGGCTACTAACATACATTTGCAATCACTAGCCATGCGCTATGCACTTTACAAAGCGTGAACAGTGACCTCAACAACTATATGCAAATCAGTTGGTGAAGGATGAATGCCTCGGCCCGTTGGCTTATTTTTTCTCTATTTTCACTGGATTTCCATTGACGATCTTGTATGTGAATACAGATGAGATTATTATTCAGTACTTGGTCATCATCAGTGCACTAGCTTAAATATAGTACATAGGAAGGTATGCTCGAGCCTCGGGTCTGAGTGCCAAAGTTCCCGAAATTAGAATTCATTCTCAACAAAGTGAAGCAACACATGCTTTATATACATTGGCGCATTTTACCCTGTACCGCCCAAAACCGCCCTGCTTATTACTCTATAAACTTGCCTCAACACTGAATGGATTTATAGGTTTATTAGGGAATAAATCCAAAGTAATACAAGTGATCCTTGCACATTACAGAAAAGAGCGACAGCCAACTGGCGCAACAAGCATGAAGAGTTAGTGTCTAATCTTCGAGCAGCTCGAGGGGTCACCCGGGCAATGAAGACTGGGGCACCTCTACCTCCGCCCCCTTCACAGGCAAAGGTTAACCCAGGTGAGTCAGGGGTCAACCTGGGTGGATCAAAGGTCAATCCAGATGGTCAGTGAACATTGGGACACCTCTACCAATCCCACCCCCTCCCAAGCAGGGTCAACCAGGGCGAGTCAGGGGTCAACCTGGGTGGGTTGAACAGAACAGAATTTAGCTTTGTGAAGTGGACTCGATAAGAAGAAGACCTGGGTGGGTCAAAGGTCAATCCAGATTGTCAGTGTAGACAAGGGCACCCCTACCCCCCCCCCCTTCACAGACAGGGTCAACTGGAGTGAGTCCGAGGTTAACCTATTGGTAGGCGGGTCTTCCCAACTCACCCTTTGTAACCGTTGCAGGGTAACTTGTGCACAGATGTCCATATCTGTGTTAGAAATTTTATCAGTGTTTCCATAGTGTCTGTGAATTCAGAAAAACCCGGCGCCACCCTTATTTAATAGTACTTCCCTGCCCCCAGATTATGTGCAATGCCCAACCTGCCAGAGAAACTTCAGCGAGGGTGCTGCAGAGAGGCACATACCTTGGTGTAAAGAGAAGAACAAACGACTACCGACGACTGGTAATAAATCTACAGCTCAGAAGGAGAAACAGGCCATCAGGACACAGGTACTGAAATCAAACAGCTAGGCCTTTTGCTAGGATGCATCCTTAATCCTTTAAACTCCTCCAACTGCCATCACATAAGAATTGGATTCTGCCTCAGTCCTCTAAATCATTCATTTAATTTTTTTTATTTCAATAGAGGGGTGACCACTGCCTTATTCCTTCAAAATCCTCCAAAAACCACTGTTACGTTGAGGCAGTGCTGATGATTTTTAGAAGCATTGTTGATGATAATCAGTTAAATCCAGACAAAGAGGGTCTGGATTTAACATCTGCATTACCTGGAGGGGATAGTTTTACTATATACCACTCGAAGCAGTCAATATTTGTATACATTTGTTCTACACAGTACAAACCGCCGCTACCAGGCAGTAAGAAGCGTCAGATTGTACCTCCCAAGGCAGGCCCAGCACTAAGGACCGGAAGGACGGGATCTGGATCCAACGTACAACAGCTGGAGGACCAGTACAGCAATATGAGCATGAATGAGAAAACGCCGCCTGGCAGGGCAAGGACAAAACCAGGTCAGTTGCTGAGATACCCTCATCACTGTAACATATTCTCTTGTACTAGTCTCACTAATCTTGGGTAGTGTGGCCTATTGGTTAGATATCCGGTTTCAAACATACTTGTTTAAAACAGGCTAAGCACTTTATTCCCTTATTTCTACACTTATCACTAGGTGGGCGTGGGACAGTCAATGGATTCAAGGCACGGAGCGCAAGTCTGGAACGACGGTTAGAGAAGCCAACTGATAGTTACCGCAGCTCAAGTGGAGATAGCTTACGTGGCAAAAGGTAACTAGTTTTTTTTATATATTTGCAATGTACATAGTTGCAATGTACATAATAATTTGCTTACACAGAAAAATTTCTTAGGTGTAAATCTATTGTTCTTCAAATCTTGTTATTCTGCTTTTGTAATTCTTATTGTTGTTTACATTTATTTCCATTCTCTTTGCCATTCATTTCTCAATTTCTTTGCATGCTGTTTTATGTACGTAATGTTTCTGTATGTTGTTTGTGTAATGTACATGTTACTCTGCGTATCTGTTATCCATCCACTTACATGTACATTATCCATACGCCATTCATATGTTAACATATCATCCACATGTTATCCACATACTGTCATACTGTCATTTTCACACACTCCATGTTACCCACGTACATGTACCATCCACAAACATCTCAATCAACATGTCATTGTCAACATTATCCACATCCCTTGCACATGTCCATGCACATGTTATCCACACGCCACCCTCATGTTATCCACAAACCATCCACATGTCATCCCCATCCTCCATCCATCCACTCGCTACCCATTCCACCATCCACTAGATACACTGATGATGAAGATGAATATGATTACAATGGCTACGGTGATACGGCAGATCGCTACGGTCGTAGGAGAGCAGGGTCTAATCACATATTGCCCCATCAACGCGTGAGGGCCGCCAAGGAGCTGAGGTTGGTATCCCGACGACTACCCCTCCCCTTTCCTTATACCAGCCCCTCCCCCTACTCCTCCCGCTAAAAGTGATACACCTCATGATAGACTTTCTGAGTTGAATATATCTCTTTCAAAGATTGGAGTACAGTTATTCAGTTGTAGCATGTTAGTGCTTGATGTCTTATACATTCTAATGCATGGTGGTCTTGGGCAGTTTCTACTCAGTGAGACAGCACATGCGAACCACAATGTGTATACCCATGATGCTTTGGAATAAAGTATGAGGCAATTTGTACCAGGCAATGTCATTTGATCCACGGGCAATTTCAAAGAAGACAAGGACGGATACAAATTGAAATTCCTTGACATATTCTGGAGAATTTCCATTATCTGTGGGACTTTGGTACATTGTACTTTGTTCTTGAGTGATTACGAGTGAATTTGGTTGCCTCCAAGTTGTTTGTAAAAATTGCCTCACATGACTTAACCCTTTGTTTATATTTACACTGCAAGTGCATTGTAAGGAAAATAGTACAGTGTTGTCTCTTGTATAATTGTGTGTCTTTCTTCAGCTCACCGACCTCCAGGACCCCCACCCCTCCTTCCAAGGCCTCGTCGGGCTCTAGCCTCCAGAGAAAAGCTAGCCTGGAAAACGTCAACGGCCGGCGAGCCTCCAAGTTCTGCCATGAGTGTGGGACGCAGTATCCTGTGGTACAGGCTAAGTTCTGCTGCGAGTGCGGGACCAGGAGGGCCTATTTTGACTGAAGTATTTATAACCTCAGCATGGGTCAGAGTTCATGTCATTTGAATATTTATGCTGTTCCTAGAGAGCTTCACCAATCAGGGTACAGAAAATAAAAATCACCTTGGCACACTTAAGGCAACCAGTTAAATCTTAGAATCGGGGTAGAAACCGTCAACAGTGCAGTCGGGCGTATTGAATTTCAGGGAAATGTGTTGGTAAACACCCCTCCCCCCAAACATTTGCTTAGATGCTTAGTCTAAAATATCTTCAAGCCTTCCTGGGAAATATTGTGATGAGTTTACATCAGTGTGAGAGTGCCGTGGTCCAATGGTTATAAATGGTATTTGACTCGTGTGCCGTGGTATGTGGGTTCAAAGCCTGACAGGGAACATGGTGCCTGTGTTCTTGGGCAAGACACTTTACTACAATTACCTCTCTCCACCCAGGAGTATGGGCACCTGTGAAGGTAGAGACCAGATTGTGCTGATCTTGAGCAGCGGCAGAACCACGGGTCTCACGGCCCGTTGAACAGGGGTAATAATTATGAAGACCTTTGGTATAAAGTGCGATATAAGCTGAAACACCACATTATTATTTTTATTCAATTAGCATTATTTCTATGCTGCCAAAAAGTATATAAACTATATGGGTACAATGTTTTCATTGGAAAGTATTCACTTTATTCCGTGTTATGACTAGGATATTGGTCAGTGACCATGAATTATCTATAAACAAAAAATTGGTTCAGTTCAGGACCATGGTTATTATAAAAAGAGGGGCCACAAGTGAATGTTAAGCCAAATTAAAGTTGTATATAAAAAACCAGACAACGTTTTAGAACTAATTGTTTCCTGTCTGTATATCGTGTGGTGCTGTTTCTGTGATGTCAATTGACATGATTGAGGCACCCACTTCAATTCTGTACAAATTGTGAATTTAAACTAAATCTAGCTCAAAATAATTCTTTTTTCTAATTTTGGGTGAGATTACATAAACAGTACCTTGAATTAAATATTTTCTTTTGTGATTAGTAGCTTGCTACGCACCCGGTGAATTATGGATCTGTATTATTTGCTGAACAATCGCTAGTTTTTTAATTTTGTAAAATATTATATTGCTCTTTGAGTTGATGTATATGAGGCATTGAGGCTGTGTAGTATGTACATTATTTTTGAAATCATTCCAATGAACAGTCACTACATGTACATGTAGAACTAAAAACATGTGTAATTCTTTGCCGCCTAAATTGTCTGTCCAGATGTTTAAAAAATAAAAACACAAAAATTGGCACAATTTCCGTGTATACACTTACACACGTGTACTGCCATTTATAAATGTAAATACTTGTGTTTGTACATATGCTAGGATAGAAAAGATGCCCTGTACTTTAACTTGTTAACTATAACAGTCAATGTTGAAAGTTTTAAGCTTCCCCAGATTTAAATTTTATCACATTCTCATATTTACATGGTATTTTTCAAGATCTCTCGCCATCTCATTTCCACCATTTTTCTCAACCATAGAAAGTTCACTTGGGAGGAGTTTGCAAAACCATTGTATCAAGAATGTTTTAGTGAATATGAAAAATTGCAAAATTAAGACAGCTGAAAGGGTTTTAAACCACATAAACCGTTTGTGTTGTACCCATGGGAAAGGTTGTAGAGCATGTGTATGTAGCTTATGTGCAATATGTACGTATTATCTGCATGAAAATAAAACAAAGGACAATGTACATGAACACAGTCTTGCAACGTCTGAGTATTTGAAATGTGTCTAGTTAAAAACCAAGCAGACGAGAGAAGGTGACAAAAATGCTGTTGGAAACTTACTTTTCAGGTCGCTCATAAAGCTCACGAGATGGTTAATTCAATAGGGAACTTAAAATTGATTTTTAAAAATGAAAAGAATAATTACAAAATGTTTTGGAGATGCGAGGCATATATCTGCACACCGTAATGTCCAAACAAAATACCCCAAAACAGGAGAACTTTTTTTAACAAATGGAAGAACACTTATTCAGTAATGAAGAGTTAAATGAAGGCAAAAATACGCAATGCCAATCTTATCTAATTTTCTACAATATGAACCATTAACGATCATGTACCTGCCAGAGAGTTAGTGACTGGTGGGTACCGTCTCAACATCTACCACAACAAAATGGCCATAACTAGGATTACTGTTATGCATTTTCAATGGCACTAACCGTGAGTGCAAATGTACATTTTGTATTACACAAAAATAACGACACCTTATAATATAAAGTGAGCTGAGCTTATTAAGCATACAGTAATGAGGATAATAACTTGCCAAAATAATGTGCTAAAGTCACCAAATACCAGCAATGTTCATATACCTACTAAAATACCGTCACTAAAACATACAAAATTATAGAAAAGGTTTTGAAATTAAGCTCACCTAATGTATGAAAAGGTTCCTTCAGAAGCCAGATAGGCGAGGGCTCATAGCTGCACAGTAATAGCAACGTGATGCAACGGAAGAACAAGTATTGTGGCTGAACTCAAGAAAGAACAACGCTCTAACATGCTACTTTTAGGGCGGTGTGCACGAATGACTGTCTTGAATTTCGCGCTGCACCACGCCCGCACTCGTCAGGTGGGGTGTAGCGCGCCCTCTTTTGAAGGAAATAGGCTACCACGCATTAAGTAAAATTATATGGAACAAAACCGCACTCGTTTTCCGGACGATAACTCAAAAGTAGTCACATTGAATCGAAATGTCGTATATAATATATTAGTGATATGTAACAAAATTCTGTTGAATATCGGGGGAAATTGTCAAATAATAAAAAATAATATAACAATACCAATGTAGTGTGTGTAAATACAAGGCGAATTTAAGTCCACTTTCATAACATAAAAATAGCACACTCGGTTTTCAATAGTACGAGCACTACACCACTATCACTGCAACTTGTATGTCTAAAAATAATAGGTCATGTAAATCCCTACAAATCTTCAATAACGCTCGAGGCGCATTATTTCCATCTCTCACGAACTGTTTGTCCGCGCTCCGTGTGTTAATTCTTCTTGCCTCTCGCCCCTCCGCCGAGTAGAGCTTTCTCTAGCCCCATGACCGGGCCTTCAACGCCGATGGACAGTATGAAGGCCGCCGCGTAGGCAAACACCGTGTTGGAAATGAACATGGAAGCCTGTCAGGAAATGGGGAATAAGTAAAAGTCAACCAGTTAACTTTTGTTTTTAAAAGAAGGGAAAAATTCAAACCTTTTGTCGTATGGATGGCGTGTAGGCCTACTTTCATTTTCATCCATGTTTCGTATTTGTAAACCGGAAATGCATTTGGGATATGCAACACTGTACAGAGGCTAAGATTAAGACTGTGTCCAGATTGTTCTCTATAGACCTTTATCATGCTACTACCATTTCAGTCATGTTCCCTGTATCCATTAACAGTTCTGATTCTGAATGATTTTTTTTGGGCAAAAAGGAACCAGACTATTTTTTTCTTCCAGCCTCATTTTGGTTACGTTGATTTGAATGGGAACATATCATGATGGCTGCAACATGATAATGGTCTATTGGTTCGAGTGGACAACATTAGGTTAATAGACGTAGCTGTTGCCAAATGGAACTCATTTTTGACACTTTTTTTTTTTAAATAAGAAATGAAATTTAAATATAAATGTGCTTCAAGAGTTGTTTAAAGTAGTTGTTTAATTCTGCTCAGGAATGGTTACTTACATATTGGATGTAGGTGAAGTGATATTGGGACTTGGCGGTTGTGTAGAAGGTATACATGAGAATCGGATGAAGCAGATATGCACCGAAGGTGATGCGACTCAACGGTGCCCAGAAGCCCCAGCTCAGGAAGGCGTTGACGGGGCCTATACAAGGTGTGGTAAAACGGTCACATTAACAAGCTGTAGGTTACGAGAATCTTTAAAATCCTAGGTTGAACTGAGGAGGACTCGCTTTCCCAATTTTTGATCTTGCCTAAAATTTAATATAAAAATCTCATAAAAAGTGGGTTATAGTAGAAAAAGGATTCGCAGAATCAGCATAATATTATTCAATTATCATGTGTGATATAATACAAGTAAAGCGTGCAACTTTTCAAAGAAACTGTTAACAACATTCCATTTCTTTCGCTGCTGTTTACCCTAAGTTTTTAAGTGACTTGTGAACTGATTTCATATTACTTAATTACGTTCAGTTCAACAAGATCGCTATAGGTCCTCCAAAATTATGTCTTAAGCGGCTATTCATCACCACCCTCTTCATTACTATAAGCGTTATCATCATCAACATCAATTTCTTTGAAATGGAATCACAGAAGTTCTCATCATTTGTTCTTATCATCGGGTAGAAGAAGAAGGACGTGATACCAATGCGTACCTCCGTAGCCTGTGACGCATGCAAATGCCACCCAGCCCACGGCCATGACAAATGCTGCTCGACTGAAAACAGTATACATCACCGCAGCATACTGCGGTATGAGCTCTCCAGTGCTACGATATGGTCCATAAACGATAGCTAGGCCCACTCCAACGGCTGCAATCCACATGGCGACATTGATCCACTAAAAAAGAAGAACAATAGAGGAAATCATTGGATTGATTTAAACATCTTTAGGACGTAAGAGTATAGGTATGAGGTTTAGGTTTGTTTGGATTATGGTAAGGCCTCATTGTGTAATAGGGCTGAATGAAGCAAGGCTATGAGTTTGAATTCATGACCTTTTCAGGCCAAGTTTTACGTGATATTGGGCTGATCAAGTAATCGGTGAGAAAATTGTTTAATTCAAGTGTTAATGGCGGTCGAATGGCTAGGTAATGTGTTTGGTTGGGTAAGGATGAATTACATTGAGTGTGATTGTTTCAGGTTGGGATGATTTGGTTGGTTTGACTTGGGTTTGTTTTGCGCCAGATTCGGTTGGATATATTTTTTTTAAATTGTGTTGAGTTGATTCGTAGTTTGATATGCCTTGGTTGGGTTGGGTTGGGTTGGGTTGGGTTTGGTTGGGTTGGGTTGGGCTGGGCTGGGTTTGGTTGGGTTGGGTTGGCCTGGGTTAAGCCGGGCTAGCTGGGCTGGGTTGGGCCAGGTTGGGCCAGGTTGGGTGGTGTTGAGCTATGTGGGGTGTGATGGTTGAGTTGGTGTTGCTACTAGGTTAGGTAAGGTTAACCCTGAGGTTTGGTGGAGTGGTAGCATAAGTAACTCTCTCACCTTGCTCATCTTGAAGGGTTGCCCATTCAGTTTGTAGAAGACGTACCCAAACACCATGCCCACCAAATACGCAGGAATACGGCAGTAAGGCTTGCTGTATATGATGTCAGGATTGCCATTCCCGTAGTCTATGATTGTGTTGTTGTTGCTATAAGGTCTATGGCAAAACGAATCACAAAAAACGAATTACAAATGCGTAGTACGAGCGGAATTTTTTCCATTACTTTTAATTGGAAGGCATGTTTGCCTATCGGTGTTTTTACTAGAACGCAAATGGACCCGTCATTTGTGCTGACAAACAATGATTGGCGTTACAAAAGCAATCCAGGCAAAACTTAAGCTATTTGAGTCACACTTACGGGTTGATGGCTACACCAAGAGTTACCCCGTACTTGGTAGCTATGTATGCAGTGATGCCGAATGAGGCAAGACACAGTGCAACGATCAGTCCAAGGCCCAGCTTGGAGTACCTGCAGAAAATGTTATCAGTGAGTCATTACAGTTTAACATTCAGATTAGAGATATCAAACGGATCTGTTTTGTCCTAACAACAATAAGTTATAGGATCCATTAAGTTGCCTGTTAAATCGCAATTCTACGTTCATGGTTTTTTTCCGAGCTGCGTACGTATCCCGCAACCGCACCATTTCAAATGGTCCGGACTGTCCCGTCTAAATTTTTAGTTGCAGTTAGCAGATCCTATAAAGGCTATTCAATTTTGGCAGTTTTCGTGACTGATGCCAATGAAGCAGTAGATTTTCTTTATGCAAAGATTATTATCACTAGTCTAATTATACTCACTTGTACAACAGGTAGATGATGATGGGGCTAATGACGAAGAACTGCATATCATTCGCCAGATACCACGACCAACCCATACACTATACAAATCATAACCAAATGCATGCTCATAAAATCACCAGTGGTAAAACAAATACATTTTCACGTTTAATGGAAGTACGTTATTATCGCACTCCCTGAACTGAATTATGTGATCAGTCAAGAAAACACTTGCAAGGCACTGTTCTATATTTGAATGTATCACTTTCATGACTGGGTAATGTGCCAGGGATTTGACTCGATGATAATTATTTATAGTTGATAGTTGATTGGATGGAACGCAAACATCGCTGACCTCATATGTATACACTCGGAAGTGCTGAAATAGGGCATACGTACATCGATAATTGAAGGTACTATGGTCGGTCTAAAACGCACAAACTCTATAGTAACACTCCCACTTTTGCATGAAATGTAAACGGGAATAAAGCTGAGCCGCACAACAACGTCTGCTTTCCTGCACGAAGTTCATATAGTCAATCCTTCCTTCTTCTAACACAATAAACGACACGTTTGGAGGTATTACCTGCTGTCCAAGTTGGCCGGGAAACGGATACAAGTTGTTGATATAGAGTAAGTTGGTCCACCATCGTTCCCTGCACATATTAGCCGCCGATTCGAACAGGTCTATCTTGCCTGGACCCTCACCGAAATGAACGATCAAAGTTGTCCAGACGGCGATGCAGATCATGTAGGCCGGAGTGATACGGATGAAACGATGGAGGTAGAAGAGAAACCAGTTCAGTCTACCGTTGGCTTTTTGGAGATGCTTCAATGTCAAGTACGTCAGAAGGAGACCGCTACGGTATGAAATTTGGGAAGAAAATCACTCTTGCTGTCGGAATTCATCATAAGGGATCTTCAAACATTATGTGTTATCTTCAATGATTTGAGTAAAGCTTGTGACGACTATAGGCACTGGATGTCTTGTGTTGGACTTGTGATGGACTCGACTTCAATACATGAACTTGAAGAAGATAATATAGATATAAATCGAGTTGTGAAGAGTGTTTTTTTCAATAAGATTTTCTTAACTATCACTTTACCTGAGGAAGAAGAATGTATCCACGGACACAGTGGAGTAAATGATAGCGGAGAACCAGAATGATTGGTAGAGCTCCATACCCGTGTAGCGAGGATCATCTATGAAATGAACAGGGAATTGATTACTTTGACTCAGGTTTTCTTCCCTTCCACCTCAAACATGGACCCTTTGCCTTCTCTATTCAGACTCTAGTTCATGCCTCGCTAATCAGAAGCAAACGATTATCTGTTGAGTTAGAGCAATGAGTACAGCAAAGATACCGATACGAGGAGGAAAAATGCTTAACAATTTGACACAACAGCAGAAATCGTCCTGAGCACAAGCGAAGCCCGTGAAATACTTGTAAGTTTAGTCAAAGTGAGCAATATTTTAGAACAATATTTTAGAAAAACTGTAATTTTTTATTAACCGAAAAGCGCCGCGAAACTGGTTCCGTATACAAACTGTTACCAATAATATAATTGAAACATGCATATTTTAGATATTGTTCTGCAACAAAGAATTAGGTAGGTCTACATCCTACATTTTGATGTTTCTTAAGAAAATCTATTTATGATCAATTTCTAATAATGTAAACTACCTAAAAACGGCGTTATGAAATAGATGGAGTGCCCCAGAATTATCCACCACATGCTGATGACGCGGATTCCGTTTAAAACGCCCAGGTTTCCAGCCGTTTCCTTGGTGTTCAAGATCTTCGAGCCGTTGTGCAATGCCGAGAACCCCATCATGATAGCATCCAGAAAACCTGTAGGAACAAACAAACGGCGTTACAGAGTCTAGGATGAAGACATAATGGCTGACTAGATTCAATTTCGTTCCCAGGGTGTCGATTGTCCAGCAGTGCGCACCCACCTGCTCTTGCTATTGGAAACGAGGCTGATATAAAGTAACTCCTTGGGACCAGTTTGGTCTAGATTGTAGTTACTATACAAAGGCTGTAAGTTAGTTGCAGAATAATACTATTAGGATCCGAAACCTCATAATTTTCACCTGAAATTCTGGCGGTTTCATGCGGATTTTTAATATTTTGTTTGATGCTTACCAAAATTGAAATAAAAAAAAAACTCACCCATTTTCTTAACCTTTTTCTTGCTGGCTCTAATCGTGCATGTGCAGCCATGCGCGTGCGCAGTAGGCTTGGTGTGCTCCGCGGCCTCTTGAGCGTCCTCTACGTCGACGAACCCACCGTTGGTATAATGTGGAATGCTGCCGTTGTTTTCCACGTCATCTTTCCCCGTCCAATAGACGGTTCTGATGATTCCATTTCCATACTCATTTTCTTTCTGTAAAAGAACGATATCAAAGCAATACATGCAAATTAGGGACCATTATGATGTGCGCACGGGAGGTGTGTACGGCGCCTCTTAATGTAAATCATCATTTGGCGTTCATGTGTAATCAAGTTCTGCTTTGTGATTTTTTTGAGGAATCTTTATTTTGTTGGCAATCCGCAGTAATACTTTTGTCCGCCAGTACAGGAAAAGAAAAGAAAAGGAAATGGAAGGAAATAAATTGGATAAAGAAAGATCCCAAAATAGGAGGAAAATGTGCCCTCGTAAACTACCATCTAACCAAATCGAAAAGATCAGCAAAGGCGTACGTATCTGTACCTTCTTTGTTATGTAACGAGGTGTCTATGTTAAGACGCAGAAACGACTTCTTTCTGTGTCCTAACACGACACAGTTTGATTTGAATGCACACACCTGTTTCATAGTTTTGTTAGTGTCTTCTTCCATCTTCTCAATTTTGTCCTTGACTTTGGTGATGTTGGCCTGGATTCGTCTTCGGACTATCACGTGATACACGGTGCCTATGGTAACCAATAGGAGAAAGACCCCCAAGATGCACCTGCGAATACAGTTAAGTACGTCCAATCAGTTTATACTCGGTGTGGTGTTAATGTTGAGTACTGTGTGACAGTCTTATGTTAATGAAGTCAAAGATTATTTTAATGCGGGGGGGGGGGTATATATATAGTCTGAGTATTATCCGTTATTCAACAGAGCCCACACGCTCCGCAACAACGTCTGATCATGGGCGTTGTCACTTTTATCTAGGGGGGGGGAGCTCTCAAATGACTTGCCCATCCTACCCATTGACACTACAGCGGACGCCCATGCTATAAACAGTGCATTAAATTGACAGCAATATGACATCTTAATTTCTCTTTGTTTATATTTTTTAAAAATCCTCGGCCGGGGGGGGGGGGACGTCTGATACGTCTGATGCGTCCCATTATATTTTATGTGTGCATGCAAATTGTATCCGACCCAAAGCGCAAGTGTCGGTGTCGACTTTAGAAATTGTAACATCACATTAAAAAAAGTAGAGCTTCGGCCTCAGCTGTGGATTGGTCAATTGGGAGGACATGTTTTTTGTAATACAACAACGGGTTAACCAATACCCGATACAAGGTGCCCATGTACTGAATGTTCAGAAGACGGTCTATTTCATAGGATAGGGAGGGGACCGGATGTTGCACTCATCACAGAATAAGATCAATGGTATGACGTTGTATAAAGAATTCAGGAAATGTTGAATTTTCCAATTGTGGGACTTTTACAGTATGTAAATAATTAACATTGGTAAATGGGGGGGGGGGGTGGTTAGCCACCTTCCCCCTTTGGATCCGTCATTGCGAATTATCTGCATCGGATTGCTCCTTCGACGTTTTCAGTAAACAATGATGCAGCGAAAAGGGTTGCCAATATTCAAGGCTACAGTGTAACAGAAATGGTGCTTTGATTTAAACAAACGTTATGAATACACAACGGCCTGGTCATTTGGCCCGCCCATCATGTGTTGACTAAATGTTTCATAACCGTGATTGCGCTCATACTCCCCCTCCCCCTACGACTGACCAATGTTAATGATTCACATAATGGAAAAAATTCCATTAAGATCCGTAACTAAATAACGTCATCAAGAAACTTTGCAAGTCTTGAGTTCATCACTTGGAGCATTTGCTCGTGTTTGCTTGTTTACTCTGATCCAGAGCCCCCCCCCCCCCCCACACACACACACACACACAAGTCTTGGATCTCACGCTCTGGACAATCCCGAACCTGCCACTGCAAATAGAGGTGGCACAAAAGAGCAAAACTCTATGCGCTGTCATGGTTTACTTTGCATCATTTAAAGCCTTTGTTCATCCACAAATATTGATCTTAAGTCGTCATGGAGAGGCTGTCCGCACCATTTTGGGTCCACAGTAAAGTGAAAGTAAAGCGCTTCACAGACTGTTCGCCCCAAAAGTAAACACTTTAACTGCAAACACTGGATCATGATGGGCTTGGGAATCGAATTCGGAAAAACAACAACATATATTCCTTCCACCGTGTGTCATTGTACAACCAACAATATCAGAAGCATATTTGAAGGTGTTGTTCATCACGAAATCGTCTTAAATATTTACAAATAAGACCTGAAAGTTTGGAAGATGGACAATCAATGGTGTTTTAGGTTTGCAGTAGCGGCATGCAGTCAATCTCTTTTGTGACGTGTGTTTCCGAAAACATCAGTGAGGCGTTCTGGCAAAATGAAACGGACCTGCGCACAGGCCGAAGTGGAGGGGAAAACAGAACGGGTTTCCTTCTTTTTTTTTAAGGGCGCTATCATAACAAAATTCAAATGAATAAAGAAATTGAAACGAAACGAGGCTTCAGTTTACTTACAACGTTACAATGGCTCCTGTCTTCCAGGGGTAAGGGACGACACAACTGAACTCGGCACTTGACCCGATTTCTACGAATGCAAATACAAGATCCCTTCAGTTTAAAAAACATCTCTTGCGATTTTAAGCGTAGCAACCACAGACGAAAAATGTTCAATTTGAAGTTCACTTTTCACATAAGAAATGATAGCAAGGTCGTCCCCGCTTTTTTATTTTTAGAGAGAGCGCAAGACGTCCTAAATCGGCCGTAAAAACAAAACATTTAATTTCAAAATTCGTTAGGGGTAAAAACAATTCCAATTTATGAATAGCCCAGGGTATAAACAAACGAATAAAAAAAAATTACGACAATTGGATAGTGCAGTGGGTTCGGGTTTCTTCAGAATTTTATTCTTCAGTTGGTCCTTTCCTACCTGGAATACTTTGGACGATTTCCTTGAGATCTGCTTCGGTGCAGCTGGAGGGCACGCACAAGCCCACGGTGAGCGTTGCGACCTGCAGATAAATTGCCAATGTTACGTGTCACACAGATGCACATGAATAAACCTCTAAGTCTCGGTACATTCTCCCACATTGTCGGTTTCTAACGGATGTCTGATTGAAAAAAAAACATGCGGTAAAATGTACCGCACTACGGCTGTTTTGGAACAAAGAGGTCTGGTAGCGATATTGTTCTTTTCGGGTTTTTATTTCAATTTGAATCATCTCTGCATAAGATGACGTGGCTGAAACCTGATAGGTCAATTTTGATTAAGACTTTTAATGTGATTCTCTTTTTGGGTGGCGAAAACTCAGATACATACCGAGGCCCAGTAATTGAGGCTACAGTACTTCGTCTGGAATGGAGCGTCTGGGTTCCAGACATTCACTGCCTGACATTGCTCAAAATTGCCCAGACTGGCTGCATTGTACGTCGTCAGCACCTTCAGATTTAGAATGTCTCCGTTTGATAGCCACACTGTTAAGAAAATAAGATATTCAGTTATTTCTTTCATGTTTTTCGGAAGTTCTTAGATGTTTTTACTGCCGACAAAATGCTCCGTCCAATAGGCCATGTAGAATTTCAATACATTGTTACATCAGAATATTGTGATTATTTGGTTTCGTTTACAAATAAGAATTTCAACACCAAGTCTCGAGATCAACTGAAGTGTGTATAGGTTAATTCGATATTCGATCCAAATTGGAAAGTCCTTTTGAGGTTAACCTCTCTTTTGTTGGAACAAAAACGGTACTAACTGGAAAAAGCCTGAAAACATCAGATGACCAATATGTTAATGTTGGTTTTGCTTGCACTCTTCCGAACGATAACTTCTACATCAAAAACAATTTTCAAAAGTTTTAACACACTCACAAATTTATGATGTTCCACGTATTGACAATAATAATATGGTTATTTTTTTCGGTACAATGACAACAAAATGGCTGTTCTTGCTTTCATGATTGCCTATGTGAAAATTGTTTTAAAGAAATGTTCATGACGACATAAATTGCCGATTGTTAACAAGATACGGATCGTAAAACGCAAATTTGATATGAATTAATATTAGAAGTAATGCACTAAAAGAAATATTACGGCTGTATCTCTTTGTGAAATGGTATTGAAAATGTTCTTTTGTTTGTTTAAAATTGAGTCGGGCCAGCTTGGCCACAGTTTTCCAATCAATACAAGAATTATTGGGTGAGTAAGCCAACCATCGCTGAAATCTTTCCATCATGAAAAGCTTCGAATCCTATTATGGATTTTCACATCTTTATATCGTGAATAAAAGACTAGATAGATGGATCCATGAGTTCAGACATGTGTTCAAATTGAAGGAAAATGTGTGGCTACTCACTTTGGCTCGCGTATGACTGGCCGTTGCCTATGTCGGTCAGAAACTGCAGAGTGTTGTTCGCGCAGACCGTGGAGACATTTTGGAGAACATTGTCTTGGAGATACCTCGCGAGCTCATTTTGGGCGGCCATCGTCAAGGCCTGTAAGTCTAACTCCTCGGGTACTAAGCCGAGATCCACAAGGAGTTGCCGTACGTCTTCAAGAATCGTCGAGTTTTCTGAGAACAAGTCAAGTCCCGCGGCCGAGCTGTTGGAAACGAGAAGAGCTTGGAGTTGTTGGGACAAGTCGTTCAGCGAGACAGAAGCTAGTGTCTCAGCTACTTGCTCTACGAGGGCGTCAGGAACTGGTGCGTCTCCGAGCAGCTGACGGATAAGTTGCTCTATGATAGCAGCCTGGACTTGATCGCTTCCGTTATCTGGAGATGATAAAAGTTCTCCGAGAATCTGGGTTAAACTGTCGAGCAAGCCCGAGGCCACAAGTTGGTCTATGACCTCGTCCGGGACACCCGCGTCGCTTAGCAGCTGACGGACAACCTGTTCTATGATCACGGCCTGGACTTGATCGCTTCCACTATCTGGAGATGTTAAAATCTCACCGAGTGTCTGGGTTAAACTGTCGAGCAAGCCCGAGGCCACAAGTTGGTCTATTACCTCGTTCGGGACACCCGCGTCGCTTAGCAGCTGACGAACAACCTGTTCTATGATCACGGCCTGGACTTGATCGCTTCCACTATCTGGAGATGTTAAAATCTCACCGAGTGTCTGGGTTAAACTGTCGAGCAAGCCCGAGGCCACAAGTTGGTCTATGACCTCGTCCGGGACACCCGCGTCTCTAAGCAGCTGACGGACAACTTGTTCTATGATCACGGCCTGGACTTGATCGCTTCCACTATCTGGAGATGTTAAAATCTCACCGAGTGTCTGGGTTAAACTGTCGAGCAAGCCCGAGGCCACAAGTTGGTCTATTACCTCGTTCGGGACACCCGCGTCGCTTAGCAGCTGACGGACAACCTGTTCTATGATCACGGCCTGGACTTGATCGCTTCCGTTATCTGGAGATGATAAAATCTCCGCGAGTGTCTGGGTTATACTTTCGAGCAAGCCCGAGGCCACAAGTTGGTCTATGACCTCGTCCGGGACACCCGCGTCGCTTAGCAGCTGACGGACAACTTGTTCGATAATCGCTGCTTGGACCGGATTGCTTCCGTTAGTTGGGGAAGCAAGAATATCTTGGAGCGGTTGGATCAGACTGTCCAGTGAGGTGGAAGCTAGCAGATTGGCTAGCTGCTCTACGACCTCGTCCGAGACTTGTGCGTCTCCGAGCAGCTGACGGATAACTTGTTCGATGATCGCAGCCTGGACTTGATTGCTTCCATTGATCGGGGAAGATAGAAGATCCTGAAGTGGTTGCATCAAACTGTCCAGCGAACCAGAGGCTAGGAGTTGGGCTAACTGCTGTACTACTTCGTCCGGGACGTCGTCTCCGAGCAGCTGACGGATATATTGCTCTATGATTGCGGCTTGGACTTCTTCGCCAAGCAAATCCTGAAATTGCTGCAGCGGTTCATCACCAACGGCAGGCGAATCCGTTGCTGCCTCATCTCCACCTACCAAGAGTTGACGGATGAGTTCTTCGATTCTCCCGTCCTGTGCCAGGTCGATACCTGGAAACAGGCCCTGGAGTTGCTGGAAGAAATCACTTGGTGTCTCCGTGGCTGTCACCCCAAGTGAAGAATCCTCTCCCTGCCCCCTGCATAGCTCTGGAGTAAGGACTCCGACGAGCAGGAAAACGATCAGAAAAGGTCGAGCCATGGTTGAGCTAGAACTTGCTTCACCAAATTTCTAGCAGAATGATTCTCATAATGGGAGACTCGGGTCTTATATCCAAATCTATTTGCGGAGATCTTGGCAGAGAAGTCCTTTCTATGTTTGTGTGCCGTCTTAGAAAAATCCTTTCAACAAATATCAGAGATCATTCAGCCTTTGCTTCTTATATAGTTACTAAGGAATTGCCGTGGACATATTTGTACAAGTTATTACATCGCGAACAGTTGGTTTTGCCCTGTCACCGACATAAGTGCTGTGCTAGTCTTAGTTCAACACGCCGACCAACGTGCGCTGTTTGTTCCACATAGTAGTAGTGCGCCCTCACACGATATATTTCGGTTCAGAGTAAAATTATTTATAACGTCATCTCAAGGACACTTGAATGTTTAACGACTATCTCCCCCCTGTCTATAAAGTGTCTGGCCATAAACTCAATACGAATAATTCATAACAATCCTAACCATTTCATATTGTAATGGTGCATTAAGCAACGCTTTCAACCGAGTCGCCGTGTTATAAATTAAATGCAAGTTCAACATTAAAGGGCCGTACAATTTAAACACACTCAAATTAAAAGGCATCGTGACATGAAATTTACACAGGAACATCATGCAATATTCATTCCTCACAAAGGTGTGAAACTCTTTCTGGTGAAAATGTTTGTGAAGTGCACTTTTCGATGTACCGTGCTTTTCGTCACAACTGAAGGCGCTGTTGCTGTGACGACAGTGAGGCATACATTAAAGTTCAAAGGGCTTTCTGTTCAAATATAGAACCAAAACAAATGCTCATACAGAAGCAGTTTTCATAATGTTTTCTCATAAACTTGCTTTACACTGTAACAACAATGAATTATCAAAAACATTATACAGCGAAAAATCCGAAATTCTGGAAACATTTGGTACTAGTGAAGCAGTTGCAACACGGAAGTTTGTGCCTTATTATGACAGCACAGCATCGAAACTATACATTGAAAATGGCAATACGAAGACTGAAGTGAAGTTAAAGGAGACACGTCATGAGTGCATTTTCAACGATATAATTAAAAAACAGATTCGTTTTCTTGTTCCCCAGCCCAGGCGCACCTTTAAATATATGCAATTAGACAAAGTACCCTTACTAGTGGTTGATTTGTGAAGCGGTACCCGGCGCACTGATGTCGGTCTGATGTCTTAGTAGGAAAGCTGACGGCTGGTTGTCAGCTGTGCATGGGATATACGCACCGTGAGCAAGCGCACGGCTTTTGATAAAAAGCTTTACGACCATTCTATGTACGCTAGTAGTCAAAGCTTGTGGTGACTAGTGTGATCATGTAGACTGCGTTTGGGGAAAGTGAGTTGAATTAAATAACCATATTTCTTGCTCGATATCGGTCTATATTGGTGGTGTGGTAGCAGATAACACAGATAGTTCACATCGAGTTTCGCAGGCAGTTACGTTAAATTGCATCATGGAGCAGAATATTTTCCAACTCGAATTGTACAATATGAATGCGTCTAACGACGATGAGCCAGGAAACTTCTGTTCGATACCAGACGCACCGATTCTCGATCTCTCGGATCCCAGTATCGCAGCTCGCTATGAGTACGACTCGGTTCAGAGCGCCCTTGTCACGATCGTCTACCCATGCATCTTCCTATTCGGTATTCTGACTAACTCGATATTTCTGCTGACGGTTATTCGGGTACCGTACATGAAGAGCATAACCAACATCTATCTGAGTAATCTGGCAGTATCGGATATCATGTTCCTGTCAACAGGTAATTTGCAAAGCAATGTTAGTTACTTGACACAGACCTATACAATCTGTATCAAAACAAAATGCAAACCAAATATAACGGAATGCCAGACGTAGAATGTGTAGCCAACATAGATAATATAGGTATGGTTTGAAAGATACGCCTTGCCACTTTAAAATGAGACATCAAACGTGATAATTTTTGACATAGTTAGGCCGAGTAATTTTCTAAGAGAAGTCAAATTGACCATGGGACCAAAGTTTCAATTTTAGGCGTTGGGATTAAGGTAGCCTTATATAATTGCCTCTGTCTGGATATTCGGGTGGCCTACAAAAAATGTTTAGCGAGTAAACTCACTTCTAAACACTCCTTCTTACTATCAATTTGTAAAAGTGCTAACTATTTTTTAGCATGAGGTGATAGCAAGGAAATGTTTATAAGTGTGTTTACTCGCTTGTAGGCCAGGCACATATCCACAAAGAGGCAATTAGGCTTCCTTATTGTCCCAACCAACGCCTAAAATTTAAAACTTGGTCCCATGGTCAATTTGACCTCTCTTGGAAAATAAGTCATAACTCTGTCAAAAATAATCAGATTTGGACGTTTTTAAAGTTGAAAGGCGCATCTTTCAAAACCATTCCAATATTATTTATGTTGGTTACACATTCTGCGTCTGGCATTCTGTAATATTTTGCTTGCATTTATTTATACACACTTTATACACGTCGTATATCAATATATTGCATGTAGTTTTTCACAAATTGCTGCAAATTAATTCGATGCTTATTTCCTATTGTTTAAACACTGGCTCAGTACTGTACAAAAAAGATGCATTGCATGAAAAAAAAAAAATCTCAATAGAAATACAACAAAAGACATGAGCAATGTAGGGTGTACCGCGCTACGAAATTACATTTGAACAAAAAATGAAACAACACTAAGTTGTTCTATGGAAAACGTGGCCTACCCGTACAACTGCGGATATAGAAAGATGTCGTACATGCGCCTGCAGTAAAAAGAGACATTACATTCTCATTTGGGGACGAGTGTACCTCATTGACTCCCATTAAAATCAACTGATGAGGAAACTAATCGTACTAGAAGTACTCCTTCCTGAAATAAACTGCATCCATTAAAGGACACAGGAGACCAGAATTAAACGAAGGATATCACAAGCGATAAGGCATTACTGATTAACGTGCATTCATTACTATTAGGGAACGTGCGTGTTCAAAATGCAAACATATTTGCTATGAATATCCTTTCTGTAGAAGATTGCTGGAATACATTACTTGTTTTGAAACGTTTAAGCACAATGTTACATGTTAATTCGTTTTAAGTTTCAGCTCTATCACTACTGAACACGAAAATCCGTGATTTTGTTTGTTTTAATCATACAAGTTACTCGTTCACTGCACATACTGTTTAGTAACCCCGCTAAGTTTGTTGGTCCATGTATAATTATTTTGCCTCGCTATGGTTTTCAAGATAGCGTGCCCGGCCTGATAAAGGTCAAATGAAAGACAACCTATTATAGTGTTTTTAATCTTGCCAACTTTCTTTTCTCACAGGTGCCGGCTTGAGCCTGTGGAAGTACCTATCGACACCAGTAACTACTGATTTTTCTATATTTGGTGGAGTCCTCGGCTGTTTAATCACGCAAGCGCTAAACTCGACACCGTTTTTTGCTTCAACATTTCTTGTAACAGTCGTGGCGGTAGAAAGATACCTTGCCATCTGCCGACCAATTGAACACCGGAAAATCAACTCTAGAGGGCGCGCTTTTACCCTTATCGCGGCCACTTGGGCGGCTGCTTTTTGCTGCGAAGCGTTTCTCCTCCCGTCCTATTCTGTTTACACCTCGAGTTGCGTCATGTGGCCTGACGACGACTATTTCAAGGAATTCCCCAGAACCATCGGAAGTTGTTTCACCCCGGCGCTCTGGACAAAGGTACTGGCAGCTTTTGTTCTTACTGTACCCATAGTTTTCGCTTTCATCTTCACTTTCGTGCTATACTTTCTGATAGTACGAAAACTGGGTAAGCGGATTGGTAAGCGGGCACCCAGCGAGCAGTCTTCGAATCGCGCGAAGTCTCGTCGCACGAGAAATCACGTGGCTAAGATGCTGATTATCGCTGGTACCGTATTCTACATCCTCCTGACTCCTCGCACAATAGTGATCCTTTATTACTACATTAAGTTTTTCGCTGGTACCACGGGGCTTCCCCCGGGTGTAGAGTTTATACTAGTCACTTCAACCAACATTCTTCTATATGTTAATTCTGTGACAAATCCTATAATTTATGTATTTTCAAACAAGCGTTACCGAACGGCTGTTATACAAGCATTTTACCCAGGTTCATAAGTTATCACGGTTTCTCATTAAACAGTTTTCTTATCTCGCAAAATATACGCGGTTGCGAAAAAGAAAAAGTTTTTGTAAAAATATAAAGGAAAGTTTTTGTGATTTTCAAATTGAACAAAAATTCGCAAACAAAGACTAGCCTGGTTTCAACCGTGACATCATGATTGGGCGCCTTGCGTATGTTGTAGAATGATTCGTTTCGAACATAGGACCAGGCAGGGATAGGGTGTTGAATTCATTACATCCTCAAACAAAATGCGCTTTGTATGACAAGCATGGAATAAGTAATAATACGTCATAACTATCGGTGAGATGAAAGGGGTGCTCAGAAATTAACCACCCACTACTTTCGGTATTTGACACTAAGCAAATTTATTGTTCAAAAATGGCAGCGAATTTGTAATCCTAGATAGGCAACATTTGTAAACTGATTAAGTATAGTTGCTCAAGTTGTGTTGTATATATAAAATTGTCTTTATGTGTCTTCAATTATGTGCATCACTATCTTAAAAAAAATTGTAAAAAAACCCTAAAAAACATAACGAATCTATGGGTAGTCATGCTGACAATTTACCTTTTGTGTTCAACAAATCCAATGTGTCGAATTATTAACTTTATGCTATCATATGTTTTATTAAGCCAAAAACAAAATGCATTATATTTTCTGTTTCAGGCGTCTGTAACCGTGAGAAAGCCTTCTGCTTTGGGTTTCTTTTGCGCACAAACAGGCGGCCTTGCCTGATAAAAAAAAATAGACCCCGAAATTGTTATTGAAGAAATATAGTCATAGTAGCACAAACATTAGGTTTTACCTTAGTTCTTATAATTTGTCTATGGTTAAACCAAAGTTGACAATATTATTACAAAAATAAGCTACTTCGTCTTTACTACATGTATATAGAAGAAACTCGTTAATGTGTTTAACTTCGTAATTTTCAACATGTAGAGTCTACCAACAATAGTAAGTGGTATATAAAATATTTGGGCCTAGACTGGGCAAGCTCGAGGGTTACTGGTAACATTTGTTCCAAATTAATTAACAGTTGGGGCTGTAGGGGTCGGATCTAGTGATTGTAGCTAGGAAAGCTTAATAAACTGCCACAAGGAGTGGGTTGGTATATGCTGGAAAACCGGTGAAACAATTTTGAAAAGAAAAAAAGCGCAAACAGAGTGAATTAGTTGGTGATCATTTGCTCCCAGCCGTATGTTTATGTTAAGTTTATTATTAATGTCACTCATTAGGGGGTTTCAAAGCTGGTCCCCGACCAAGTTGGTCTGAGGGTCGTATAACGTACCGGTAGTCATTCCAGTCAAATTTTGGCAAAGGTGAGGCTGAAGGAAGTCTAATGAGTCTGTACGTCAGACAGTCAGTCAGTCAGTCAATCAATCAATCAGTGAGATAGGAACAAAGATGATTGTGGCTGGCTAGAGAAGCATTTGGTATAAAATTGAGTAAAGTGAAGCGTCTTCTCTCAGCTGCTATAATGAACTCGCTTCACACATCATTTGGTATAAGTGGCACCTGTTCCTCGTCAGTTGTGTTAGCCTGCGTTTCAAGCCGTGATCTCGGAACCCGTCTCCTGTAAGGTCACAAAATATGCATCATGAAGTTCTAGTCTGTTGTATACCTGTGTGTAGCAAGTCTTAATTAGTAACTTAATACATAGCGACTCGAACCAAGACTCAATGTTTCATCAGCCATTCATTCATTACTTTGTGTTAGCTATTATGCAACCAATCAGGACTCTCCTTTTATTTCAGTGTACTAACCCTTTTCCACAACGATACTCCCAGACTCCAAACATACACAGTACAATCATGACAAAGAGGAGAGCACCAGCGAATATTGTAGTCGCGTAAGCAAATCCATAGACCTGCGTCAAAGCGCCCCCAAGCAAGGGCCCTACCAAGGACCTGTCCGTTGAAGGAAAATGTATACATGCATTAGGAATATGTGGCATCAGCTATATACAAGTAACACCATCAGAATTATCGGCAACAGTATCAGCAATAGTAACAGTCACGCATAAGCAACAGCAGCAGCAGTATCAACAGCTATTACGAAAGCAGGACAGACATAACAGCAGCAACAACAACATCAACAGCAGAAAAACAGAGCAGCAGCATTGGCAGCAAAAGTAACAGCAGCAACTTTTATCCAAGCTCACTAAGATCCCCTTCATCCGGATTATCTACACAAACCAATCAACAAACTTACCCGAATGCAAATACACCGTTCCAAAGGCCAGCTATTATAGAAGTCACCCCAAGGTTGGTAGGAACACCATACCATCTGTTGAAGTAATTCAAATATAAAATGCCTCAATAAGATGCCATGCATATTCATGAATGATTTGTTTTAATTTCGTGTTCTTCCCTAACAAAATCAAATAGTCATCAACATTTTCATTCTGAATAACTGCTCTCTGTTTTCTTGTATTCTATTGGCTGTCGTCGTTTGTAACTGCTGGACGTTGTGTAATCGTTCGAAGGGATATTTTTCTTTAAACTTTCTTCTGGGCAGTCCCAAAAAGTATGTTGTGTTAGAAAATGAACCATTCCTTAATATTGAATTCGTCAGCAGCAAGAAATATTTACATCATGCATTCTATGCTATTGAAAGCATGGATACTATATCAAACTTAATATTGTAACGAATATTATGTAACAAAGTTGATATAACGAAAGTGGCACTCTCTTAAAACGACGCCATTTTTTCAGTACAATTAGAAATAGCGCATTATATTGAATCTTGTTTTCCCCACAACCTAAAAATAAAAGACTGAAAAAAAATGTAATGCCTAAAGTTTGTTCATGTACATGAAGTTATTCCACGATTCAAAACTATTACCTAACAAAGATTGAGTTTTGCATTTCTACGTGAACTTACAACCATGATCTCCAAGTTTAGAAATATTGATAGCTCATTGGCCAGTGTATGCTGTGCACATTTGAAGCTACGCGCTGCTCCCCAATCCTTCTATTCGAATATGGTACGGGAACCAGTATAACGGTACCACTCCCATCACCAGCAGTTTATAATAAATAATTAATGCCATAAAAGTTTTAAAAAAAATATTTCAGTCAGAAATAAATTGTTGGTAATTACAAAAGTGAATACATTTAATAAAAAGGTACAGACTGCTGTTAGATTAGAACAGATTTGTTTACAATTCCATTGTTATGGGACTGGACTGGTAATATGGTGGACGGTGATCTCACTTCCAACAGCCAAGGGGATATCAGACTGTGTTTTATAGGGATCAGTACAGGGACTTACTCTGCAGAGATGTACATGTCAACGAACGTCGGCATAATGAACAAACCCATCATAACGGTGCCAGTTGGAATAACAAGGATAGCTAGTAGCTTGGTCCTGCAGAAGAAAAAAACAAGTTCGGTTTCAGTTTCGAGGAAAAACGATCAGATATGGACTACAACTAGACAATAAAGATGTTGCCACTCTTTTGACTGATATATTATATTTTTTACAAAATCGTTATTTATGCATTGAGGAAATATGCGATTGAGTTATAAAACGCTTCCCCAAATTATAAAAGACAATAAGCCTAAACATTATTAAACCTTTTTATGAGATATGGCGGACACCGGGGGCGCTGTTGGTTTGTATAAACTGTTTTGTATATTTAACCAACTTTACCAAAAGCTGATTAGCGCCCTCCTTTTGTGTTCGCTATAATTTCCAATGGCTAATTGAGATGCCGTAAACTACTGATTAAACTCACGAGGGTATTTTCAGCAGTTGCGACGGTCCAAGGAATAGGAAAAAGAGTGCGCTGCCAAATGCTCCAAAGACCATCATAATTCGTGTGGCTTTCTGAAACCGAAACAAACAACTTTTTCTCTAGGACCAAAATAACATTAAACGATCTATATAAACGAGGGACAGAGTACACGAGATGCAAGATATAAAATGTATCACTTATTAATAGACGCCATTTTTTTTGCAATGAAGTGTGGGAGAAAAGTCAACACATTTGTTTTGGTTGCGCGTGATTAAAGTTTGGTATCTCTGTCTGAATGATATGAGGATGTTTGTGGGCTACTGTACGTACTGTACGGTTCTGTCATTTTGTCACCATTGTTCAATAACAATGGCGATAATGTAAGATGTCCTAAAATTCACACGGAAACGGAAACATCGTGAGTTGAAAAATGTGCGACCGCCATTTTCCCACTGTCGTTGACGTGACAATAGTTCAACTAGAGTCGTTCGCATTTAAACTTCAGTGCGCATGCGCTAGGTACGTCACGAACCAACCACTAACCACTGGTCCTTGATCGAACTTAATCCTACTTGCTTCGCGCTAAAATGGAATCACGTCTATGAAGATGATAGCAACTTAACTGGGTTTTTGATTTATTACTGCTCTTACGTACCTTTGCGTCTGCAACAGCTCCCCAAATCACAGAGGAAATTGCGTAAGATAAACCGAAACTTAGAAAGATGAAACTGATCTGCAACACAGTGAAACCAAGCTGTGGAGAAAATGGGAAAAAAATTAGGCTATACCAAACAGTAAATAATTGACGACAGTAAGGGAACTCGTAAGTGGGTACGTTAAGAAAACGTTATTGATACATGTACATTGAATATTCATGCATGGTCAATTTATAGAGCTAGAAATATCTTAAGCCATGACATCAAAGAAATCTGTTGCTATTATGCGTACATTATGGGTAACCATAGTAACGTACCTCTTTTAAATGAATCGGCACAGTCGGGCCGAGGGATGTTATGGAAATCGCTGCCACAAAGACAGCAAGTAAAGCCAACCAAATGGCTGGAATTCTCAAAACTAGAGTCAAGGGCCCAGACTCTTCCTTCTTTTGTCCTGATGAAAAGAAAACACACAACCAAGTCCAACCTTTTTTTTAAGACCATAAATTTGAGTGAATGTTGGCCTATCTAAAATCGTATAAATAGATTTGTGTTAACAAGTTAACACATAATTTGAGGCGAAATCATTGGATCGTGGGGGAACGTACCCTGCTGAGGCAATAAGAAGAAATTGGCGATATCGATTGCAAGAACGAGCCCTCCCAGAGCGAAGAACGGAAACCGGAAGCCTCCTGCCTTAAAAAACACACAACACACACAAAGAATAAATCAAGTGTTTCGAACAATTTTATTTAACCAGCGCAACTATTTCAACCACTTCAGCAAGTGTATTTACAGATAACCAGTGCCTCATCGACCTTGAACTGAAATAGTCCATATCTGAGTACTCGAGGACTTTGTATTAATTAACGACGCCATTTTGGAGTGTACATGTTGCCTTTACATAATTTATTGAATTGTTAACGTTGAAGCAATTCAATTAATTGCTACAATAATGGAGATATAAATAAAATCACTTTAATATGAGCGTCCTCATTCGATGAAAAATATAATCAATACATTTATCTTGGGTTTTGCCCTCTTTACCCATTTAAAAATAAAAGAAAAATTGTAAATGTGTACTTACATCATATAACAGACCACCAATTGCTGGTCCGATTGCATATGCCAGCCCTCCGGTCATCTCAATCAAGCTCTGTTAACAAACATGTAAACAACTGATGTCACACCAATCTTATATACACTGATCTAACACTGATCATACGCTAATGTTAATCTGATCTCACACTAAATCTCACATCAAGATTACACTGATCTCTAAACCGATCTCACACTAAATAACCAACACTGATTGTTACACCGATCTCACACCAATCTTTAATACACCGATATACTACTGATTACACACGGACTGCCCTTCAGCGACTTACCACTGCCGTGCCGACATTCTCAGGAAAGGTAAACGCCACAATGGCCGCTGACGCAGTTTTTGTAGCCGAGCTGCCAAGCCCTTCCAAGAGCCTTATGGCAAAACTGAACGCAGTGAAAGTTGCTCTGGTTGGCATGTCAACAATAAACCTGCAAAAATCAAATTTTCATAGATTATTGATTTGCCCCCAAAAAATTTCACATAGGACTAATATATTTTTGAAGTGGATCATTGAAGCGCGGATCCTCTACATAAGCATAATTAACGACTTCCCAAATTTCTGGTATGACACTTGCGCGTCGTGCTCGCGTGCGCGCCTGGCGCATGTTTCAACCAAGAGACCTCTCACCCAAACAAGACATTGCATCCACCGGTGACGAAGGCTCCTGCCAGAAAAATAAACCGAGCTCCAAAAACAGGAATCTAAAAAGAATAACAAAGCAAAGTTCATGCGAAAAAAAGTTTAGAAATGTGAAAATATATTTTGAAGAACACAAATAGATAATAATGATGAAAAATGTCTGTTAAAGTTAATTCAAAGTATTTGACAGTACACACAATTCCTAAATGTAAATCGAAAACCGGTGACTATTGATAAATCTTATCTCACATAAAACTAGTTGAATGCTTATGGTCAGAAGAGGGCGCTATACATCCTGGTATTATTGAAAAAAAGTCCTCTGCACAGCATTGCAACAGTGCCCCTCCAGGTTTAAATGTTCACACGTTCATTAACTTTAACCCTCAGGGGTGCATTTATATGCAGAATCGTGTTGAACTGAGCATGGTTTTAAACAATAACATGTACACTAGACGTGAGCTGAATAGCACCAGGTCGCAAGAACGCCATGTTGACGATAAACAATTGAGAACCTACAAATTTGCCCCAAATTGGTGACCCAGTGCCTGCAGTGAGGGCGAATGCGCTAAACACGAGTCCAATTACAGTCTGGTTCATCCCTTTCGCCTTTGCCTGTAAGATGTTAAAAAAAAAAAAATAATAATAATAATAATAATTATAACAAATAGACCTAACAAGAAGTCAGAGTTTCAGTTTTTCTTAGATTATTTTTTTATCTCAGGAAAACATTTTTTCCGGGGATCTCGAAATTCAGAATGTATGTAAATGGTTCAGAATTACACAAATTGATTACGCCCGTGTATATTCCGCTAAGGAGAAATTCCTTTCAAAAAGAAATTAGTAATCTGTAAGTATTTTGGGGAGAACGTATATTTGGGTAAAGTTATTTATAAAGCAACAAGCGGATCCCAGGGTGTGGTATACTTTTTTTCTGTGTATACTACCTTGATGGGGTAAAAAAACAGAAATATGGACCGTTTGGGATACTCACCTCAATGGGGTAGAAAACTGAAATTATGGAAGCGGCCATCATGTTTGACAGTGAAGCCATCATAGCGCTAACAAAAGTGGCTTTCTGGTGGTAGGTGAACTTCGTTCCCGCCGGTTTCTCCTCAGATCTTTTGTCAATGTTGTCATTTTCTTCGTCAGCTCTATCCTTATTGGCCAAAGACGACGTGGGCGGGGCGCCTATGGGCGGAGTTTCTCCGCTTGAATTTACATATTCTATCGAAGGCGAAGCGTTAATTTCACCCTTGTTTACCATGGCTCTGACAAAATAATTAGGAATGCCAAAAAAAATTCCTTTTTAACTTGGAAGAAAACAACAACAAAAGCTTTCATTAGGTTGATTCACTGAACTGTAGGCCTATTCTTTAACGTCTTTACGGTAAGATTTGGATTTCCATGGCGTGAGGTTAAAGGGAATATACAACATATGTAAACATCGAAAAATAAAACCATCAAGTTTTTACAAAATACCTTAAATGACAGTCTAAAGCATCCTGTAAAATTATGGCACACGATGTGAAGTCATTTTCAAGAAAATGGTATTTTTGTATACATTTCCTACGGTGGCCGGCCGACCACCGTTGGAAAATCCGAACTATTTTTCAACTTCTGCTCCAAATTTATCATTTTTTAGGCCAAAAAAAAAAATACTCGGTCTCTGTTCAGCGCGCGCGTTGATTTTAATCATGCGCGTCAACCTTTTTTTTCTTCTTCAAATTAACACGGAAGCTGCAACAGCGCCCTCTATTGCCGCGACTCCTCAAATGTTTGTACCAAGGAGCACCAAGGAATGGGGAAATTGCACCAAGGCCAATTATGGAGGACACCAATGTATAATGAGGACACACAAAAGCAAAATAGTACCTGCCTTGTCTGTACAATACAAGCTTGAAAAAAAAAGTCACCCCCCCCAAAAAAAAAACGCGTCGCCGCATCAATTCCGGAACTTCGGTCTGACCAGAGACCGACTTTTTTTTGTTTTGGCCTTACAGTCCAAATTTTGTTTGCTATTTGTTACATGGTCATGACCGGGTGCAGGCCAGCTGCACTGGTTCCCTTACCTTACAATTTTCCGGCACCTACAAATTGATCCATTTTATCCTTAGTGGAGTCAGGGAACCAGACTACTTGAACATTTTTTTGTTTTTCTTGGTTTTCCAGCATTTTCGAACACAAAACTTCAAACATGTCAGGGTAACAAAATATGATCTATTATGCTAACCTCTCAAATAGTTCATTTCTGAAAATTACAGCAAAAGCCAATGATGTACATTCCCTTTAAACCTCACGAACAGGAAATTCACAGCGCTTATATCTTTGATGACCTTGATGAAAGCCTATACCGTTCAGCCAAGGACTGTCGATTTAACAAAGAACACCTCTAGCACACCCCGAAGGTTTTGTGTACAATGTCGGCTGTGTAGAAACGTATGTTAGATGTCTGCCTACGGCGTACCGGCATTATTCAGTGCTGGGAAGGTTACAGACTCTGTGGAGGGGATGTGGCGAGCCCCCCCCCCCCCCCCCGACGGCAGCATGGTCTGGCCCAATCGCTATCGAAAGAGAGATGGACACAAATAACATGCTTCAGGATACTACAAACAGTTCCATTCATGAAATATAGAGTTAATTGTCTGTCTGAATGCACTGATGTATTAAGGTTTATCAAATAACTAGCTGTCCACTCGATCTACAAACAATAGATAATTATTGACAACTATATACGTACGGTACATGGGAACGACAGGATTGTTGTCCTCGATTCGTTATCCTGCATGGAAGTGAGCGCAATAGGTGGTTGACTTTTGTGTCGTGTTATTCTCATTCAGTCCAACCCTATTACATAACCTGCCCGCACACATAGCTGTCGTATGTTATATATACCAAAGGCGGGTCTATTGAAGCGTACCGCTTCACAATGAATATGAAACAGTACTATAAAAGAAACGCAATCCACACCACGCACAGCCGGTTAGTCTGAACTTGTGGCTCATGTTGCATTGAATAAACTATAATTGTTAAACCATTGCAGCTATGACGTCACACTATAATTAAACTAGTGTGGATTTGGGACTACGAGCCTGTTACACTGGTCTCAACGTGTGGAGAACGACGAATCTTTAGCAACGACCCAACATACAGATTTCTATGACCGGACCTTTTGTGTTGTTCCCTGTATACGCCCTCAAGCGTTTTAATAGGAAGTTTATCAATATAACAGCGTGGGTGATATCTTTAATACCCATTTCGATCCTATCGCGTATGGGGGGAAAGTCAGGTAATAGTGCCTAGAAGACGCAGTGGACGACTACAGTTGGAGACATGATGGACGACACGTTTGCATACGATGACCAGCAACCCGTCTGCTCGATACCAGACGCGCCGATTCTCAATCTTTCGGATCCCAGTATCGCAACTCGCTACGAGTACAACTCGGTTCAGAGCGCCCTTGTCACGATCATCTACCCATGCATCTGCCTATTCGGCATTCTGACTAACTCGATATTTCTGCTGACGGTTATTCGGGTGCCACACATGAAGAACATAACCAACATCTACTTGAGTAGTCTTGCCGTATCGGATATTATGTTCCTGATAACAGGTGAGATGATATCTTTTTTACTTGATTAGTTCTACATCCATGAGTTTGCCAATGGGGTGGCTGGGATGTTGGAGTCCAATGCGTTTTCAGGGAAGGGGGAGGGTATAGATCAGGTGTAACACTCAACGCGTAAAAGACCAAAAGTCCTGAAGTTAATCAATAGTTGTAATTATTGACTAAAGACGTTATTCAGGGAACCTCAGGAAAATTGCAGTTTTTTTTTGCCAATGTGTCAGTCGAGGGAGGAGGCGGTTAGCCATCCAAACCGCCCCTGGGATCCGCCCATGATATCAAATTAATTTGTAGATGAATAAAAGAAAGCATTTTCCTAATTCCGCAAACTTTATATTGATTACTATAGGTTTTTGCCGTTCAATTTAAATACAATTAGCATTCCATTAGCTTCAGAGTCATTCCGTTAGCGCGAATTTGAATGTAGCTTAAGATTATAGTTCAAATATATATAAACAGAACATTCCATTTCGTTTTTCAAGCATGCGATCGGGAAAATACAGCAATCGACTAAAGTACTGCGCTCATTCGAATTGAAACTATCAGCGAAGCATTTGAATTTGAAGCGAAAACATGTGGTCAAATGAACTCATCGATGGGCAAACATTTTCGACATTTTGGCAATGAAATTCATGATAACCATTTCTTGAAAATTATCACAGAAAATTGAAAGAATCTATAATTCCAAGAAGAATTCAACATTGATAGAAAAATATTGTTTCATTTGCCAGAAGGAATATAAAACCAGGATGAAAGAAATGATGCCTAAGAAAATAAACGACAACTTGAAATAATAAAAAAAAAATACTAAGTGCAGCTGTCTAGTGAAGGCTTTTGTTTTCATTGCCAGGCCCGGATTAAGTGTTTCGTAGGCCCTAGGCACCAGTGTTCCGTAGGCGCCGTACTCCGCCCTAGGTACCGGCACCAAATTCATGTTGATGCTATTTGATCACTGTACAAATCCAGCCAGGTCAAACTGATATAGGTCCTAGCTCTAAAAGCCTGTTGCCAACAAGGGTGTTTATCGCTGCTCAAAAATGCGGGGGGGGGGTGCATATAACATGTGAATCTTGATCAGATCTAATGCGAGTGCGAAGCCTAAACTGCTTTGGGTTGGGCCGAACAATGTTGGGATTCTGAATTTAAAACGCTCTGTGGTGCAATCTGAGGCAATTTCTGACCACTTCAACCATTTTTCTTTGCAAAAGATCATCATGTAAACATCATGCTCGAGTTTGGAGTAATTGAATCAGCTATTCTGAGCTATAGCATCAAAATAGTTGGGGGAACCACATATCCCCCCCCCCCCCGTTAAGCTCCCACCTTAATGGCAAATGACTAAATAAATTATACACCAACGCGACGGAATAATAAAATGAAATGCTGTACCGCATGTGTAATGGCTGTCCTTAGTTTTAACGGACTCGCCGTCGTGCATTTTTCAAGAAATAATGCTTAAATATTCAAGGTCTAAGGAAAAATTATAGAGGAACGTCACCACTCAAAACTGATGTTACTTAAAAACTGCATCAATTTGTTCCAGCTCAGTAGGTACATTATAGCTTCAAGACAATCCTGAAAATCCTGTTCTTTGGTTATTCAAAGCCGGTATACGCTTTCGCTGTTGGAGACTTACACGAGTTATATGCATTGGATATATAAATTTGACTCATTATGTTAAATTTACACGAAGCACCGTTTTCAGTCCAATCAATTGACCGTATATCTATTTGATATACATGTACATGAACAATAGTCAAGGTGTTTTAAAATGAGACAGGATAAGCCGAGTTCATGTTTGTCACGAAACCGCTTATTTAGTGGAATGTCGTCTATTCTGACTTAAAATGTCCTTACAGCAGTCCGAGGATTTGTAGCGGACAATAAGGGAAGATTTTGAGCGTGAAAAAGTAAATTATTTCAGATTAAAACAACTTCCACACTAGCTTATTCGTAATTTTTGTTTCCAACAATATGCTGATACTTAGCGAATGTTTGCTCTTTACTTTGTTATTTAAAGCAATCGTTTGTTTTTAAATTAGAACCTTTTGCCCGAATTTTCCCCTAAGGAGATTCCAATAAAGCCATCAACATCAGACTGGTGCTGCAGCTAGTTTTATGCATTTAATAATTAAGTGACAATTCGCTTTTGGAATTCGGGCCCCACAATAAGAAAGCACATTGTGTTTGAAGCAACATTTCCGAACCAATTAATTTTTGATTTTTGTTTTGTTTTAAGATATTTTGCAGTATCAATGCAAGCTAGATATAAGACAGAAATGGTGGCTTAGTTCAAAATTCAGTTGTATGTAATCTGTTCTGCTGATCATTTTGCGTGTTAATTTAAAGGAATTGTTTTAATAAGTAATCACCAAGATGACACAAAGTAAGTTAAGAGCCAGAATTAACTCAATTCTCCATTGATATTGGTAATTGTATGTGAAGTCTTTTTAAAATTGCCTCGATTTTTTGTTCCGGCAGGTACTGGTTTTGGCCTTTGGAGGTACCTATCCACACCAGTTATTTCGGATTTTTCTTTTCTTGGTGGGGTCCACGGCTGTTTAATCACACAAGTTCTGAACAGTACGCCTTTTTATGCTTCGACGTTACTTGTAACAGTCGTTGCGGTAGAAAGATACCTTGCCATCTGCCGACCAATTCATCACCGGAAAATCAACTCCAGAGGGCGTGCTCTTGCCTTAATCGCTGTGACTTGGGTGGTAGCCTTATGTTGTGAGGCTATGCTCTGTCCAACTGTCTCTGATTATACTGTGGAATGCGTTATATGGCCCGACGACGACTATTTCATGGAATTTCCTCAAACCATCGGTGGCTGTTTTTACCCGGCGCTGTGGGCCCAGATTCTGGCGGCTTTTGCTTTAACCGTTCCAAGCCTGCTGGCTTTCTTCGTCACCTTCATCTTGTACAGTTTGATTGTGCGAAAGCTCAACAAGCGGATTCACAAGGCACCCAGTGAACAGTCGTCGAGTCGCGCGAAGTCTCGTCGCACTCGAGATCATGTTGCTAAGATGCTGATTACTGCTGGTACCGTGTTCTACATCCTCCTGACTCCTCGCACAGTAGTGACCATTTATTACTACATTAAGTTTTTCGCTGGTACCCCGGGGCTTCCCCCGGGTGTGGAGTTTATACTCTTCACTTCAACCAACATTCTTCTATATGTTAATTCTGTGACAAATCCTATCATGTATGCGTTTTCAAACAAGCGTTACCGAACGGCTGTTATACAAGCTTTTTGTCCGGGTTCAAAAATGATTAATGTTTCTTCAAGTTCCTGAACAAGTCACGGTTTTTTGCCGTTAAAACGTTGCATCATTCTGAAAGGCGATGCTAGAATTCATTCTGTACCGTAATTTTAGGGTGTTTTGAGCAGGTTCTTTTAGGACACGATTGAGCATAGAAATTGACAGGATTGAGATGTGAACCCTTCACCTAATATTTTGGCGATCTACCAATCTTTAATCAAATGTCCTGCCCTTTCATTTCTTTTAATAGCAATTATCTGTCGTTTTCTTGACAACGGGTGCCATCTGAATTTCAATGAATCAAATAAGATTCAAGATGACTGTTTATGCACATTATTGCTGTCTGGTCGTATATAGAACCTAGATTCTTTGTAAATTGCTTCAAAGACATAATACACGTTTATGAATCAGCATAGCGTTATTGAAATTTGAATGTTTCTGCTGGACGTTTTAAGGTACTTTTAAATTGGTGTTTCGCCCACATCCAGCACAGTTTTCTGCATGGACCGCCCATATCCAAAATCAAAAAAAGAGGCGGGAACATTTTAGGAGATGATAATGGAAACACACGTTTAAGTAGTAAACGTTTAAGGAGACTTTAAAGCCCCTTTTTGTAACGTTTAGCCAACACTTTACAAAGGCTACAGTCTGCCCTGTATTATGGGGCACGACAGGAGAAGCATGGAACATTGTCTCAATATCATCGTGAGGCGTATCGAAAATATTGAGCGCGGTCAATAATCAGTGAAACGCCGCTATAACGAGCACGATGCGGTCCACAGAAAGTGTTCGCTATAGTGGTTGTTCGTTATACTAATTGTGCAATATCATAGAATTCACTATTTCGGGAGCCCGTGGGGAAGTTCGTTATAACCATGCAAATATTCGTTATAGCGGCGTTTCACTGTATAAAGTATAATTCTGGTTAACTTTTACAGGAATTTATATTAACTCCCTGACTGTTTTTATCACGTTTTAAGACTTATCTTTTTAATGAGGATTTTGTTTCCTTTTAATTGATGTGCTTGGTATTACAATTTTGATATACTTTAATTACACCTTTGGATCGACGGGTTGGCCGGCTGGTGGGTTTGCTCGTAGTCTGTTGGTCGGTCGGTCGTTCGGTTGGTTGAAGTGTTCGGCTGGTCGTGTTTTCTAGTTTTGGTGATCGGACTGTCTCTTTTGCAGTCGCTGTTTTTGTAAAACATGTTAATCTTTTAGTGTGTAGCTTTGAATGTTTTTAACTTTTAACCTTTACCTTTTAACTTTTGGTTTAGTTTTGATGGTTTTAACTTAATTGTACTGCGTATATGAGCAAAACTGATTTGAATATATGGCGTTAAATAAAATGTTATTATATAATAAGAACTAAGTAGGTATACATGTAGTTACCGACTATTGAAAGATTTTAATCATTAAACTGGGTATGTGATCAAGTACACGTATATGATGGACTGATATGCTTTGTGCATGTGTCTTGTGTAGAAACATCCTCGATTCTGTGTAAAATAAAACTGTTCTTTCACAAATTGTGGTTTATTTTAAAATAAAACTATTTCGCATGTTATAGGTCCCATTTTCAGGGGTAGTATCCAAGATGGTCTAGATACTTTTAACATCCAACCCTACTTTGCTAAGGCCAGTGTGGGCCAGATTTGTCAGAATGATGTGTCCCCAGACAGTTTCTCCTCGGTAATGGTGCCCCTCTTCAAATGAGAAGGTACGACATCTACATTATTTTAATATTTAAAAAGTGGTGAGGATAATGTCTGCTATCTTTTTAGGTAGATCCCTTGCACGAGGCGCCCAAACATATAATTAGGATTTCAAATCACCAAGAAGGAACATATCGCTCGGTAAAATCTGGACTTTTCCAGGTCACTCGGCTTCGCCTCTTGAAATGGAAAAGTCCAGATTTTACCTTGCGATAATATTCCTCCCATTCCACGCTGATCCACTTAATATTTGTATAATGTAGCTAGCACGGCTTGTTGCCATGGATTGACCAATCATGATCGAGGATTCAAGTTTACTTGAAGTAATATTAGTTATCCCGCGAGCGCGAGTGGAACATGGAATAATGTAGTGCGTCTATACTATTAGGCCCCAAAAAAGTCTCCGGTTTCTGGTATGGAGCTTGCCCAAAAAGTGGTGCGGCTACGCCGCTTTTTTTTTGTTTTTTACCTGTTTTTTTTTGCTTCAAATGTCGGCTGATGACTGCAAATGGTGCCCGACTAAACTTAGTGCAAATATACGGGAGTCCAGAGAGGCCACATAAAGCTTATTCTCGATCATAACCCCATATTAAAACACGTTAAAATTGTGCAGCAGCAGGATTCCAGTCAAGTGAGTTTGGCGGTTTTGGGACATCATCTTTCATTGAAAAAAAAAACCTTTTTCATTTTGCCGACGCGCATGGCTACGGTGACGCGCGCGCGTACCAGAAACCGGAGACTTTTTTTTTTTTGGCCTTCGGGAATTATCGTCATTTCTTCGATAGTAGGGAGACACCGGCCATTATGGAGACACATCATCTCCCTAATGGCACAGCCCCCCTTTAGAGGCAAAATGTTAATATCGCATCGCGCAATTAAGTTATTTGTTGCTTGTTATATTTAGTGCACAAGTCTATGGGATAGTCTCCCTAATGACCCATTCCCAGTATCATGATAAGTAAGAGGTGATCCAATCAATGGCTTTAAATGGGAGCTTGCTACCGGTTCCCATAATTAGGGGGGGGGGGGGGGAACATCACGGGGCGACCGTACTACTGCACTGGAGTCGAGTAATGGCAATCTAAACAACAGAGGGCGTCGCGTACGTCTGATCGATCGAGATCACAAACACAGAATCGACAAAATGGCGACTCCTGGCGGAATGATGAACAAGAAAAAGAAAGATTTCCTGGGTGTTTCAGCTCCTCTTGGTTACGTTCCTGGCTTGGGACGAGGGTAAGGAGATTCGCAGTAATGTCAACTTTCATGACACTGCAAAACACTATAAAAGTACACGATTCGCGATTACAAATTATACAACAAATGAACATGTTGAAGGTGTTGTCCGGAAATTGGGCACAAACTGATCGGGCAAAGGTTTGCAAACGTGGCACTTAAATCCCTACGAATTTTAGTTGATTGATCGTTGTTTGTGTAGTTGTAGTTTTTGTTATTCTTCTCAATGTTACTTAGTGTCATTGACTTTAAATCTCTTTTTATTCCTTTATTCATTCATTCTTTTATTCCTTTGTTGTTTTTAATTCATTTCTCCGTGTATTCGTCTTTTTAATGTTTTTTTTTGGCATCAGTGAAAATCCGGCTCACATTTTACCCTCGATATCCTATAATTCATGTTTTAATTCACCTAAGTGTCATGCGCATTTACCTACCTGTCGTAAGCGGGGCCCTTCCCCATAGCCCAATTGGATGACCATTGTGTTTCACAGGTCACCGTACAAATAGATACAGTGTCATACAGTATCTGCCCCTCTCTAGTATCTGTGATCACATTCACCATGGAAGACCCTTACCAGTATCTGATTAATATCGTGAAGACCATCGCAAGACCATCACAAGCCTAACACAAGACCATCACAAGACCATCACAAGACCATCACAAGACCATCACAAGACCATCACAAGCCCAACACAAGCCCAACACAAGACCATCACAAAACCATCACAAGCCCATCACAAGACCATCACAAGACCATCACAAGACCATCACAAGCCCAACACAAACCCAACACAAGACCATCACAAGCCCATCACAAAACCATCACAAGCCCATCAAAAAAACCATCACAAGACCATCACAAGACCATCATAAGACCATCACAAGCCCAAGCCCTGACATAGTAGGTCTTGGAAAGAGTGTTACAGTACTCTGACATCACATGACCTTCCGGGTTGATTTTCGTAATTCGTCTTTTCTTTTGCAGAGCCACCGGTTTCACTACACGGTCTGATATTGGGCCTGCAAGAGAAGCCAATGACATCAGGTATGTGCACATACAATTTGAGTCTGCATATTTACATTATTAGTTATCTTGCGAGCGCGAGTGGAACACGGAATAATGTAGTGCGTCTGTGTCCCACATACCACGAGGCCGAAGGCCGAGTGGTATATGGGACACAGACGCACTACATTTTCCGTGTTCCACGAGCGCGAGCGCGATAACGAATTTATCTTCAAGCAAACTTGACGCACAGTAAAGTTGGAACACGCATGCTGTGTAACCTACGCGCAACTTTTGAATTCACAGTGAATTGTGCAGCACTAATCGCGTCACGTAGGCTTAGAATAGCGCAATACGCAGAGTGCGGTATGGACCGTGGCCGTGCGGTATGGTTATATGTAGCACGGCTTGTTGCCATGGATCGACCAACCAGGATCGGGGATTCAAGTTTGCTTGAAGATAAGTACTGATGTAGGACTAAACTGTGGTGATATTCTTAAGGATTTTTTACTGATTTTAGTTTTTTCATAAGAATTTTTCTTTGTCTTTTGGATTTGTAAAGAGTTCCCCTGTAAATCTTGAATTCCTAAGTTTCTGCAACCCTTTACAATGCAACTGTATGTTTTGTATGATTCTTTTGGAGTCAGTACTTGAGTAGGTATTTATGGAGGATTCCAGACTTTGCCATGGGTCTGGGGGTAGTACAGGGTCAAGGGGGAGGCGGATACCAGACTTTATCCCTCCCCCTTTCATCTCTGCCCCCGCCCCTCTCCCTTGATATCTACCCCCTCTCTTTTATGATATCTGCTCCGCCCCTCCCCATGATCTCCCAATATCTCAGTCTCAGCCCCAGGCCAAAACCGGGCTCAATATCTCTCGTCTTGAAGATCTCTCTCTCTGTACAGTCGGTGAGTCTGATTGCTTATAAATCTAAAAGTCTGACCTCTTAAAAAAATTTAAAAAAATTATATTGATATATATAAATGATGGATATGATGAAGCCAATCGTTAAGGGATTTTCTAGATGGAATAAAGCCACGCTGCGCGATTACGTCCAGCGATATAATGTACCGTACAATCAAAATGTTGCTCTTACGCGTAAAGTCTACATCAACGGGATAAAAAAATACGAAGCTCAATTTAAAAACTTGAGGAAAAAGAAGCTGCATGAGCTCAAACAGATTGTAGACGATTATGATCTAGAATATAACCCGTCGGGTTATAAAGGTCGAGTTTTGAAAAAAGATTTACTCTCGGCGATTCAAAACTCTAGGCAACCCGAGGATTTTCAAGAGGCTGAGTTCAGAGCGACGAGAAGATTTAGAAACAACTTTAGAAACTGGGAACTGATTCCTAGACTTTTTAACGACGATTTAGTCAAGTTTTTTGATACGCACAAAGATCAAATAGTAAATAAAATCAAGTCAGAATTGAGAGAGCTGAGAGGTTTAAAAATGGAGCTCACAATCAAAATAAAATACGAAAAAACCAAACCGGATGGTACGATAGAAACGATCGAAGCTATACATTATACCGATCAGAGAGTCGTTTTAAATCAAAGTCAAATAAAACAGGTTTTAAAAGAAGACATCGACCAGCTATTTAAAAAGGATGAAAGGTATACGAATCAAGGATCGGGTTGGGTTTTAAAAAAGATAATGGCGTTGTATATCAACATCAACAGGTTTAACCCCGTGAGGGGTAGTTCTTATATTGACCTACCAAAATATATCAAACAGAAAACGGCGATGATAAACATTAAAAACAAAGACAACGAGTGTTTGAGATGGTGTTTGAGAGCTGCTCTTGGCTTGTATACGGATAAAGTAAAAAATAACATTAAAAAAAATCCTAAATATAAAATTCATAAAGAAGAACCTGTTGTATACACCAAAGACGACGGACTCAAATTTAAAGGCGTAGACTTTCCAACACCGATCGACCAGATACCAAAGATAGAAAGGCAAAATAATTTAACGATAAACGTATACGGTTATGAGGGGGAAATATATCCCTTATACGTGTCTAAAAACTATAAACCAGAGTCACGCCCTATCGATCTGTTGTGTTTTTCTGAGGGCGACAAGCATCACTACTGCTGGATAAATAATTTTTCGAGATTGATTTACAACGTTACAAAACATAAAAGTAAGAAATATTTTTGTCGAAGGTGCCTGTGTCATTATAGAACGCAAGTAAAATTAGATAGACACATGACCGATTGTAACGGTATAGATACACATCCGTCAAAGATTGTATTTCCTACCGCTAAGCGAAAATATGTAAATAACGAGTGGATAGTCGACGAAAACGATGTGCCAATATTAGAATTTAAAAACTACAGGTTTAAACAAAAAGCACCGTTTGTAGTTTACGCCGACTTTGAATCGATATTAGAAAAAAACTCGGACGATAAAAAGGACAACACACAAAAGACAAACATTCACAAAGCAAGCGGTTATTCGCTAGTTGTCGTCCGATGCGACGGCACCAATGTGTATCAAGAGACTTATAGAGGTAAAGATGCCGCATCAAAGTTTGTCAATAAAATGTTAAAAATACAGAGCGACATAAATTGCATATTTAAAAAACCCCAACCCATGAAATTTAACGAGCGAGCTAAAGAACATCATGATAAAACAAGCACGTGTTGGATTTGCGAGAAACCAATTTATCCCAATTACTCAAGCAACTGTCAGTGCCAGAAACCCAAAAAACCAAAAACAGAAAAACAAATAAAAGATCATCAGTACGAAAACAAAAATGGATTTACCGAGTCTAAATGTCTGGAATGCAAAAAGAAAATCAACAAATTTAGAAAGGTGAGAGATCACTGCCACGTCACGGGTAGATATAGAGGTGCCGCGCACGCCTACTGCAATCTAAAATTACAAGTTAAACCAGGTTTTACCCCCATACCGGTCGTCTTTCACAATTTGCAAAATTACGACGCTCACTTGATCATGCAGAGTATTTCAGAGTACGATGACGAAAAGGAAATACAAGTTATCGCTAGAAATTCGGAAAAGTATATTTCGTTTTCGATCGGAAATATGCGATTTATAGACTCGTTTAATTTTATGGCGTCTTCGTTGGATAGATTATCTAAAGCTTGTCCAAGAGAGTCGTTTAAACTACTCAGAGAACATTTTCATCGTCAAAACATTGACTCGTTGTTACAAAAGGAGTTTATCCGTATGAATACATGGACTCGTATGACAGATTTCAAGAGACAAGCCTACCCCTATCGAACAATTTTACAGCAGCCTAAAAGACGAAAATATATCGCGAGAGGACTACGACAGAGCTAAACTGACGTGGAACGAGTTTAAAGTTAAAAACATGGGGGAATATCACGATTTGTACGTCACTACCGATACGTTATTACTGGCTTGCGTATTTGAAAACTTTAGGCAAACGTGTATTACAAACTACGCGTTAGATCCTGCTAATTACTACACAGCACCAGGATTGTCGTGGGATGCCTTGTTAAAACACTCGGAAGTTAAACTCGAACTATTGCAAGACGTAGACAAACATTTATTTTTTGAAAAGGCAAAAAGAGGTGGTATCTCGAGCGTGGGTGGTATGAGATACCACAAAGCCAACAACAAATACCTACCCGACCATAATCCAAACGAGCCGTCGAGTTACATCACCTACCTCGATGCAAACAATCTGTACGGCTGGGCCATGAGTCAATACCTGCCGTACAAAGACTTTAAATGGGCGTCTACAAAAACATTTACCGAGTCCAAGATATTATCTCTCAGGAAAACGTCAAACACCGGTTACTGCTTCGAAGTAGACCTCGATTACCCGGACAATCTCCACGACCTGCACAACGATTACCCACTAGCGCCCGAAAACATCGTCATACCAAAAGAATGGATGTCTGATTATCAAAACGAGTTATTGGATACCGAACCTAGTAGCAACGTGCAAAAACTAACGTGTACCCTTAATCCTAAACTAAAATATGTTTTGCACTACGTCACGTTGCAGTTGTATCTCAAACTCGGCTTGAAACTTAAAAAGGTGCATCGAGTGCTGCAATTTAAACAAGCGCCTTGGATGGCATCTTACATCGACAAAAACACGCAACTCCGAACAAAAGCGACCTCTGATTTTGAGAAAGACTTTTTTAAACTGATGAACAACAGCGTGTTTGGTAAGACGATGGAAAACGTCAGAAACCGAATTGACGGTTACCTACTCAGAGACAGTAACGATGACGATCGAGATAAATACCAAAAAATTATACAGAAACCGAGCTACAAAACGACGACGTCATTTTCAGAATGCAAATTGTCATTTGTCGAAAAGTACAAGACTAAAACCGTGTTAAACAAACCAATCTATTGCGGAGTGAGTATCTTGGATCTCTCAAAGACGCTGATGTACGATTTTTATTACAACCATTTGAAAGACAAGTACAAAGAGGAAATCAGGTTGATGTACACAGATACAGACAGTTTGGTACTCGTAGTGCACACGGACGACGTATACAAAGATATGCAGCAAAACGGGCAACAATACGACCTTTCGAATTATCCGACGGATCATCTTTTGTACGACCCAACAAATAAGAAAGTGATCGGTAAATTTAAAGACGAGTTTGGAGGTAAAATAATCACAGAAGTCGTTTGTATAAGACCTAAAATGTACTCGATTTTAACCGCTGACATCAACTTGAAAAAAGCCAAGGGAGTCACAAAATCGGTCACCTCTAAGAAATTAAAACACCGACACTATTACGACTGCATCTTAAACAAGAAATCTCATTACGAAACCATGACTCACATTAGATCGGAAAATCACATCCTTTACACCGTATCTCAAAATAAACTATCGTTGAGTCCGTTGGACACAAAGAGGTACATTTTACCGGATGGAATACACACGCTCGCTTATGGTCACCGTAATCTAGATATTAATTAGGCGGTAATTGCGTGTCCTCGGGTACGACTTGAAGCTCTTGTCTCACAAAACTCCTTTTTGGGCCGTCTTGCAGGTAATAAAGAGTAGGACCCGTCGTGACTTTTTTACCTTCAATCATTTTAAATTGACTCGTTCTTTTTTCCACGTTGAAGATGTCTACGCTCCAAATGGGATCTGTGGCTCTTCTCGCAGTACCACCCTCCTGCTCGCCCGGGTAATATAAATATCTCACCATAGCGTCTTGCGGTAATTGTTGCTCTTTTGTTTTAACGGGGTTAGCCGGCGATTGCCGGACCTGTTTTAGTTTAACCGCCTCTGACGGCGCTTTAGCTATTAATCTCGTTGTTTCATCGTTTATAGCTTTGATCACGCTGGGTAATCGCTCGACCCATTGCGTGTTTCTACTCTCAGGATTTAACATTTCTTGAGCGTACTGATGACCAAACAGTTTCTCGGCTAGCGTTCGATTAAATCTTTCTACGATACCCTGCGATCGGTGGTTTCCGGGTTCGCCTACGATAATCTCGACGTTTTTTGAGGCCATCCATTTTTTAAATGCTCCTTTAAATTCGGTACCGGCGTCTACTCTCAACGTTTTAGGGTAACTCAAAGGCGACCTCGCGTAAATCTTGACGATAGCATCTCGCGTGGAATCTGCCGTTTTAGAAACCAAAGGTTCTGCTTCGTGGTATCGACTCGCAACATCGACAACCGTCAAAGCGTATTTATAAGTCTTGCGTTTTACTTTATCCCAGGGTAGGTATAGCACATCCATTTGGTGAAAGTCGTTTGGTGTTTCAAACTCTCGCGAAGTACTCGTAGGCCTGGGTACATACGCAGGACCCGGTAGATAAATTTGCCATATCGCTTGTTTTTTAAGCCAATCTCTGATTACCTTTTTATCGATTTTTGTTTTATCGTGTAAATGGTCGACGGCACTTTCACCTCTCCAATAACCGCTCGGGCTATAATACAGTTTAGATAATGTTTGCATATTATTTAATATAAAAGACGTTTATAATAATATGGCTAGCGTTGCTATGATGTTAGGAGGCGCGATCGTCAACGCCTTAGCTTTTACTGGTTCAAACTTTTTATTTTCAAATCTGAAACAGAGTGACGAGGAGCGTAAGAGACACGATTTAGCGATAGAACAACTCTCAGCCGCCAAAGATAAGTGGCAACGAGAACGAACGAAATATCTAGATTTTCTAAACGAACGTATCAGAAAACAAAATGCTTCAAAAGAAACATTTTCTAACGTAGACCGAGCGTTGCGTTACTACAACGAGGTGAGTGGACAATCTACCGAACTACCCATAGGACTGCAACACGAACCCAAACTCGAAGATTTTTACGAGCCTAGCGACCAACAAATAGAAAAAGAACTGGCGTTTATCGCAGGAGGAACGCTATTGGTGGGCTTCTTGGCTTACAGATACCTTTAAATTTAAAACTCGTATAAATAAAATGAATGCGTATGGAAAAAAGCTCAATCCCAGCAGGCTATTAAAAATACCCAGATCTATCAAGGGTGAGAGAAAAGAGGTGGTCATTACCCACAATCCTAGTAGTATATCGGCGGGGCAAACGCTGAGGGTCAAGTTTCCTCAATTGGGTGTAGACGACGTGATCGTACCCGGCACTTGTAAACTAGCTTTCAATTTAGAACTCGACGGTGGAAGTGACAACAATAGAACCATTTTTGGTAATTTGGCCAGAAATTTAGTCAGCGAAATCAGCGTCAGGCTTCAAGGTCACGAAATTGTGAGTTATCGTCACGCCGACGTGTATCACAACTTTAAAGACAATTGGATCAACAGCTCGACGACTCGAAACATGGCGTACTCGGGCATAGAAAAGGAAAACGTGTCTAAACTAAGAACTGGGGCTGCAGATGCTAACGCGGGCGCAAACAACGGTAAGGATCAAGCTATCGCGGATGCCTATGGTAAAAGCTATTGTAATCCCTAGACATTGACATACTGACTTCGCATCACCCTTTTTACCCCAGCGGTTTAAAACAACCTCTGACGTACGAGATAAAGTTTAACGATCACGAAATGTAGACAACAGTTTAGATACGGCGGCGATTTATCCTATCTCAGACTTGTCTCTCGAATCCGAAGTGGTGATCAACATATACGTAGCTATAACCATAAGGAATACACACAAGTATTAGATGCAATATATGTTAGATAAAATCCGCTAGCTAGAAGTTAGATCCGTCAACAATTCGGACACGCTTTGGAACGTCAGCGTCAATCAACCCATCAGGAGTCTCAAGGGTATTTTGTTTTGTTTAAAGATCCCTCGGTCAAGAATCCGCAGCGATTTTACAATCCAAAAGTAACCAAAACATCGGTGACCGTAGAAGGTAAACCCAATCAACTCTACAGTCAAGGCATGTTTCAGTATCAACACTGGAATGAAATCAACAAGTTCTTTGGAGACAGCGATACCGAAAGCGGGCGCGGAGTAGCTAAAGACTTAAATTTGACGGGTTTTGACCTCGGAGACTACCTAAAAGACAAGTACGGTCTGTGGCTCGATTTTAGAAGTAACGACGACAATTCCGCTCACGGATCCGGTAGGAAACTCGGAGACGGAGGAGGCATCAACATTCAATTTAACAGAGAAGCCGAAGGTCAAGGTGACCTCACGATGTACGTATTTTTAGTCATGGATGCTCAATTGAACTTGGAAGACGGAAATTTTAAATCTCTGTTAAGTTAAATGACACAACCGCATTGCGCTTTAATCGTCGGCAAAACAAATTCGGGCAAAACCAAATGGATTTTGGATCTGTTAGAGTCAGATTATAAAAACACATTTGAGGCGATAGTCATCATTTGCCCTACCATATTTAAAAACAAAACGTACATCGAAAGAAAGTGGATTCAAGCAGATCCCGAGGTATACCTCTGCGATCCGGAATTGTACAAGATGACGCTCAACGAAGCGATCGATTTTACAGGAAAATATTCGAAGGTGTTGCCACGTTGTTTATCGTGGACGATTGCTCTTCGGATCAAGAGATTAAATATCGTAAAAGACGTGCGCTTTAAGCAAGATGGCATTTAGCGGAAGACACGTAAATCACAGCTGTTGGTTACTGACCCAAAAGTACAACAGCGTTTTAAAAGATTATAGAGAAAACACGGCTTGGTTGGCATTATTTTACTGCAAAGATAAAACATCGTTTGATCAAGCGTTAGACGAAAACGACGTCGTACCCATTGAAGAACGAGATTATATAAAACGACGTTTGAGAGATGTGAAATATAGTAAATTGGTCGTATACACCGAACCTCCAGTTAGTTACGAGCTACTTGATAGCTAGGTGAGTAACAATTAATAGCTAGTTGAGTAACAATTAATAGCTAGGTGCTCAAGTTAAATTACCTAGCTGCTTAACTAATAGGACCTAGCTGAGTAGCAACCTATTTAACAAGCTACACTTGTATTTCAATTTGTTAATCAATAAACGTCAACAAAATACATTTTGCTGTTAGTAAATGATAGCAATATTCGAGTATTTGCAGTTTTTGGCTATTATCATCATATCGCTTAATCTATCGTTTTATACATACGAATATCTCCGCTTTTGTAACAAAGTTGCAACAGCTACAACAAAATTAAATTCGTTTCTAATTAAATGGAGGACCTAAAACTTACTTTAACGAACGAACAAGATCACAACGCAGAACATAAAGATCGTTTGTGCGGTGTCGTAGCAGCCGGAAACTCTAGAAAGTACTTGGGAAAGGAATACACCGTTAAACATATCGAAGCTCTTGACAGTAAAGAACTCGAAAAGCTGTATCATCTGTACGAAACTAAATTTGGAAATGAAATTGTTAAAACCGTTGGTAAATACACTTTAAGTCTATTTTCGAGAGTGTTAGCTGTTGTTACACCCGTACAAGTTTTAGGATATAACGTCACTATAGATTCTGAAGAAGAACTCACCAACGACTTGAGTTCTGATCCTATTATAAGCGCGAGTATGGCTGGTATGTTGAGCGACGTTTGTTACAAGTACGGAACTTTAATATCACCCCTAGTTGCTACGATTATCACAACAAAACATTTGAAATTTAATAAACCTAATATAATAAATGGAAGATCAGAAAGCAGCGACAGCAACGCCTGCAGCTCAACCAGCAGAGACAGAGACGCCCCAACCGATAAAAACAACGTCGTCACCGACGGTAACGAGAGTGACCAAGACTAAAAATCCTAAACGAATACAGCAGGGTAAAGCTTTAGCCGAGCACAATAGACAGATGAAATTAAAATTAGCAAAAATGGACGTAACATCGGACGAAGCTACGAGCTCACCAGACTACAACTCTTGGGTCATGTGGGGGGCTGTAGCGTCTATAATAGGGGTGGGGCTGCTGGTAGTAAAAAGTAAGGCAACTGCGCCGGTAGAACAGCCAGTGCCGGTAGTCACGCAACCCACTACACCCATCGCCCCCAAAACGCTAGACATGGAATAAACCAGCAATTTAAAAATTGTTATATTAAAAACGATGAGTAACTTTGACACCAACGGAATAGCAAATACGATTTATCACGGAGCCGTCATATCGGGTCTTTCGATGGGATACGCCATGGTAGGAGCTAAACTACTCAAAATGAAAGCGCCGGATTTAAACAAACTAAGCGTAGAAGATGCGGCTAAATTGACGGGCATTATAAGTGGAGCTCTGGCCACGCAAAATTGGTTGGTGACCCAGGGTATACTACCAGGCAGTATAATGAAAACGGTATAATTTAAATAGGTTTATTAAATAAATGGCTGAAGGAGGATTTGAAGATCCAGACTACGAAAGAACTTATGATAACAATGATGATGATGTAGAAGAGACCAATCTGGATTGGGACGATACTTTTGATACTCCTGATACACCCATCCCAACTACCGACATAGATGAGGTTTTATATCGAGGAAGGAGCATGGTCACAAGTGATCGCGTCGATGATTTTTACAAAAATTTTAACAGAGGTGACGGACCATTAGCTCCGCGATACGAACATTTTGTCGGCAATAAAGACGGGTTATTTTTCCAAGCAACTGATAAAGCCTTAGTAAGGTTAACGGATAAAAGAAAACCAGACAGATTCTTGACTCTGAGGACTATAGAGGTAAATGTAAAAAAGATGGGTTTAAACGGTAGAGATTTTATTAGAAAGGAATTAGGCTTTACGCATTACGAACGTAAGACACTCAGTGACGATCAAAGTCAACAACTGCAATCAATACAACCCGAGAGTATCCCCATGACAGAACTACCCAGAGTCACCGATGAGGTTATCGAGATTATAGACGATTTAGAACAAGACACCGGCGCTCAAACAGAAGGATTGAATTACAGAGAACTCCAGGGTTTAGACAAAACTCTTCAGACGTTGAGAGGTAACCTAGAACTTAATTTAGCGCGTCTCACAGAACTGGACCGAGAGATTGCGGCCACGAGACAAGAACTCGACGAATCTCACAGCGAAGAGGGTCGACGAGAGTTAAACGATAAATTGAGCGACTTGAACGTTGAAAGATCTGCCAGATTAGAAGCCGCAAAAGCCAACGAACGAGGGCTCAAAAGTCAGATCGCTAGAATCAAAGAAACGATTAATAAAATATTAGGCGACGACACGACTCTGGCGGAAAAGATCAGAACTCTGTTTAGAGAACAAGGTGTGACCGTAGTGAGTATTTTAGCCGCTTTGAGTTTAGCTATTAGCACGATAGTGAGTAGCATCGTCGCTAGCGTGAGAGGTGCAGGTGCCCCACCCGCGCCATCGCCAACACCTGCACCAACACCAACACCAACACCAACACCAAAAGGCGGTATCAAAGAGTGGATTTCAAAACAACTCGCTAATTTTGCATCTGCTCTTCAAAAACTCGGAGTGAGCGCATTGGGTGCTCTGCCGGGTATCATAGGCAGCGTACTCAGTTGGATATTTAACGCGCTGAGTAAGTCCGTATCGTGGTTGGCCGAACACGTGTGGGCTTTGTTTTTGGGTGTGGGAGCCTTGGTGTTTGCGTACCTGCAAAAACGATGGTAGTAATAGTTGTAATCAAGTTTAAACAAAAAAATAAAAGCCTTACCAGCACAAAGTTGGTAAGGCTTATTTTTTTGTCTTGTGAGATTAGAGTGTGACTTATCGCGTTGTCTCGTAAGCTAAAATACCCATGCCAACGATAGCAAATATTCCTACCGTCAACGATAATTTTTCGTCTTGGTGAGTTTGTAGTTTAGTGGGCTCTTGGGTTAAAACTGTAGGTGTTGGTGCCGGTGCTGGTGTTGGTGTTGGTGCTGGTGCTGGTGTAGGTGATACAACATCGTTCGTCATAGGCTTTAGGGGTGTTGGTGGCGCGACGTCATCGGTGTCATCAAAAGAGTCGTCCGGTTGAGGTTGTGAGTTTAAATCTGGCACCAAACCAGTGTTCATACTCTGGGTAGCGATTTGAAGATTGTTGTTATAGCCGTCGTGCGTTCCAACCCTCAAGTTCATATCCGATGGAATTAAATACAACCCCGGTTTCACGACAAAATTTAAAGGCGTTCTGGCATACTGCAAAGAGTCTTGAAATTGATCGATACTCGTTTCCATGTCATCTGCTGCATTGATGATATCTTCAACGATGACGTTAAATTGTCTCTGAGCGTCTAATCCGGTTCCCGGTGATAATACGCTCGTTTTGGTTTGAGTATGCGCAACGAGTAAAGCGTACACGTAAGATCTAATTGATTCGTTGATCTTTATGATTCCCGCGGAGGTAAACGAACTCGTGTCGGGTATAAAATCTAACCAAGCCTTTTGTACCGATTCGTTTTGTTCGATGTAAATAACCGTCCAAGGAACGTAACTGCTTCCACTCTTTTTAGGACTGTCTAGACCGTGGTAGCCGCCGTAAAGAACGTTGGGTTTGTTGGGTAGTGCTTTATCATATTCACCAACCGCCACAAACTTGCCTTTATTAAAGATATATGAGGTACCTAAACCGTTAGATTTTGTGTCTCTCGTCTGTTTAAAAGGCTTGTTTTGATCTATGCCAAACAACAAGCAGGTATCAGTAAATGCTCTGTGATTATAACTGTTGTCTAGAGCGTTAAATGCGTCATCTCCCGGTAAAGGAGCGGCAATGTCGTACAGGATCTTTCTAACCGTAAAATATAAATGAAAGTTAAAGATGGCCCAAACGTAACGGTTGCTCGCGTTTAAAAGATCAAATCCAATACCGCAGCCCGTAGTAGCGCAGTAGATTGCAAAATTTAGCTGATTTTGATAAAACGACATGGGGTGTGATTTCCAACGATCTACATCCTCGTCCGTCTCAACGTGAGGCAATTTGTAGTCCGAGGTTAAGTCGGGAAACATGGTTAAAAACCCGTTGGTATTATTAACTATGACCTCCAGTTCACTGGGTTTAGTGCTGTTTAAAAACTTTGCTTGGGGTGCAACTTGATGTTTTAGCTCGTTTGCCTTGGCTACATTTTGATTTACTTGTCTCGTTACCTGATCGGCTATCGATTGTATCTGCTTTTTTAACGACTTAAAATCACTCATTATTTTAGTTTCAGTTTTAATATAAAAAAGACTTTAAAATAAATGCATTCGTTTCACTTGTTTCAAAATCAGCAGACGTTTAAATTAGAAGACGTCGTAGATAATTTAAACGGTCAAAAATCTATACGCGTAAAAAGGGTGTTGTTTAACGCCGGATATTTTAATATTTCCAGCGCCACGGAGATTGATTGGTTTACGCAAATAGATGGGAGACCCGCGTTTACCACGGATAAACCTCCCCTCATACCCGCGGAGTTTCTTTCAGATGTACACATAACAACGCCGGATAGAGATTTTATAGAGCGATTGTTACCCGATATACCATACCACTATTTATTTAACGATGAAAATGTTTTACAAAAACCTATAAATGATCTTATAAAAGCGTACTAAGACGATAGACTAGAATCCGTTTTAGAAGCAAACAAAAGAAAAGAGCTATTATAGCTGAACGGCGAGGGTTGATTTTAGCCGCCATGAATTCAGAAATAACAAAAACTGAATTAGAACTAAATACGCTTCAATCTTTAGTAAGAATATTATTTGTTAGAGAAAGAAAAATCTTTGAAGGTGAGGAATTGGCTTTAAAGTTTATTGAAGGAGAAATGGGTGCGAGCGAGTTGAGCGAGTTGAGAGATAGTAGAGAAGCAGGAGTGATTATAAGAGGAAGTCTTATCGTGACGGGTGATGATTTCGATTTTATTCCTCCGAGTCATTTAGAGCCGTTGCCACTCGGAAGTATCGGTTCGGTCATCATACCGCCGGGGTGGTACGACGTCGATTGGTTCGATTTCATTTTAAATTCTATACCCGGGGTAAGTTTTCGAGTATTTAGAGAATCTAAAAAGGTGACGTTGGTGATAACCGACGTAAATCTCAAATTGCGTTTAAACAGAGAAATATCTCGATTACTCAATTTACCCAAAGGAAGACTGGTACCCAAAGTGGTGTACACGGGATATTACGACGTTAATCCGTTTAAATTTTTGTTTATTCGCTGCCCGCAATTAAGTACGAGTGAAAACTTTTTTAATGGTCGACCGTCTGACATCTTAAAAATCGTACCCGTGGGTACGCGCAAACCCGAGCCTGATAGAGTCGAGGATTTCAAAAAACTTAAAAACGGTATAATCGACAAACTGACATTTTCTATCAGCGGTGAAAAAGGACAGGTATTCAACAATAAGGGTGAGGGTATCATTATCGAGTTGGAGATCTTTTAATTTTAAAATCTTTTTATATTAAAAACATGAGTGTAGATGGTAAGGCGTTATACCCCGATATTTCTGGAGATGTACTCCGATTAAATAGTAACGAAGAAACAAAAGTGTATAGACTTAAAAAGATTGAAGAGATTCGATCTTTAATCTTGAAAGAGAGAGACCACCGTGAGCGCACTTATAAAAAAATAAAGAGAATGATCGACACTATTCATTACGTAGAGATAGGATTAGAAGGATTGGGGGCTATAGCGGGGGCTGTCAGTATTCCCGCTCTCTTGGGTGTTATATCAGCCCCCGTTGGATTGGTGCTAGAAGGAACCTTTATAGGCGCTTTTGGTGTAGATATTCTGCTTAGAATCGCGTCTAGGCGATTATCCACCAAGCTGAAAAAGCACGACCAGATTAAAATATTAGCAGACTCCAAACTTAACACGATTGAAGAATACGTGTCTCAAGCCATCAACGACGGAGATATATCGCACGAAGAGTTCTTATTGATTACGAGAGAGCTCGCAAAATTTAACGGGCTTAAGCAAAAAATTAGAACAAAGACCAGCACAAAGCTTCAAAAAATTAAAAACGATAGAGACTTTGAAAAAGAAGTTAAAAAACGGGTAGACGAACGGCTGGCAAAAGAAAAAAAATCTCTTATCGAAAAACTTACAAGTTCAAATTCTCGGTAAATAAACATTATCAAAGCGATCCGCCGAGTTATACCTCTATTTCACCTCTTAGGGCAACACCCTCGGCCCCGCCTTTATTGTAGTGGTCATCGTATCTTTTTAGTGCCTTATTAAATTGATTTTGAGTCACTTTAAATAAATCTCTAACTCGTTCTTTGTTCCATCCAACGACGTGATGGTAACAGGCCGCTATTAACGACCGTTTAACGCAACCATTTCCCCTCAATGTTTTGTAATTAACAAGCTCGTTATATTTGTTGATTGTTTCTTGGACATCTTCTAAGTCTTGCTGTGGACAGACAGAAAAAATAAGTTTCTCCACAGTTTTTCTTTTGTTTCCTTTTAAAGTTGACCAATTGATACGATCTTCTTGCGCATTTTCTGCCGAAAAATCAAAGTAACGTGAGACTATTTCACCGCACGTTTCACAAATTAAAAAACCATTCTCGATGATTATATGATGATCGCACTTATCCCCAAGTTGCGGCGCCTCAAAGTATTCCATCTATTTAATAAACTTTAAATAAAAATGATTGCATTTTTAAATAAATAAAATATCACCCTCTCTTGTTTTTTATTGAACAGCACCTTTCTTTATATAATTGAAATCAGATCTCTTAGCGCTTATAAATAGCGCCCTCTGTTTTTTATCGATACATTAACCCCTTATCATAAAAATTAAATGCCGCCCTCTGTTTATAATCCCTCACCACCAATGAATAGCGCCCTCTGATGATTTCTTTTATTATAATTGCACTTGGACTCGATAAATCGATCATTCATACGTTCTCTTTATTTGATATTCATATATTATAATTTATACAGTAAAAAGCCACTCTGAGTGGCTTTTTTGTTGTCATTCAAATTAGCTCATTTAAATATCTTTTCATACATCTTAATATATACAGTAAAAGCCACTCTGAGTGGCTTTTTCGTTATCATTCAAATTAGCTCATTTAAATAGCTTTTCATACATCTTAATATATACAGTAAAAAGCCACTCTGAGTGGCTTTTCGTTGTCATTCAAATTAGCTCATTTAAATAGCTTTTCATACATCTTAATATATACAGTAAAAGCCACTCTGAGTGGCTTTTTCGTTGTCATTCAAATTAGCTTATTTAAATAGCTTTTCATACATCTTAATATATACAGTAAAAACCCACTCTGAGTGGCTTTTTCATTGTCATTCAATTTTGCTCATTTAAATATCTTTTAATAGATCTTAATATATACAGTAAAAAGCCACTCTGAGTGGCTTTTTCGTTGTCATTCAAATTAGCTCATTTAAATAGCTTTTCATACATCTTAATATATACAGTAAAAAGCCACTCTGAGTGGCTTTTTCGTTGTCATTCAAATTAGCTCATTTAAATAGCTTTTATGACATCTTAATATATACAGTAAAAAACCACTCGAGTGGCTTTTTCGTTGTCATTTGGTTTGTCATATATCAACAGGTTTTTACTCAAGGTCCACACTGGCCACAGTTGCAAAGCACAGCATGTGTCCATTTTGATCCTACTTCTAAATTACTTGTAAAACAGTTTACAATATGCTTTTTATTTTTTCTGAAGAACGTTAAGGGTAGGCAACAGTGCAGTAATTGCGGGTACTTCTTGGCGAGGTCGTAGAAGTCTCTGTGTGTTTTTGCCCAAGTTTTTTTTATCTTACAATTGTTTTTCACCCAAGTGTTGAAGTTTGCTGAAATTACCTTCCCTCTTTTCTTATCCCGCCGAAAGGTTTCAAATGATATTTCCAACCAGTGTCCCATATTAGCTGCATTTCTGAGAGTCCCATTTTCAGACATGTTATAAATTTTATTACATGAGTTTACACACCCTCCAAATCAGATAAACTCCTTTCCATATCAACTACGGTTACGCTAGGGACAACCCTGTCATTACCTCCCTGCTGCCTGTTATAATTTTCCTTAATTTCATGATAAATTTCTTTTGGATCAACAGTCTTTCTAATTACAGGAATGTCGGGCTGATCCACCTCCATCTCGTCAATCTCATCTTCGGCATCAATATACATTTTTAAAATAGGTAATGGAGGTGGATTGACTAAATCAGACGTTTGTGATAAAACCTGTTTAAGTTCATCAAGCCGTCCAGTGTCCAAAAGTGCCTTCGCATTCTTCAACTGCTGAGTCAGCTCTCCTATTTTAGCCATGATCCATTCACCCACAGTGTTGACCATGCTGTTTGCCAATGTGACGGAATCTTGCCCGTATGTGACATCTACAACACTAGATGGGAAGTTCATCTGAAAAAAAAAATAGGAAAATAGGTCTTAGTAAGTAAATTTCGTCACACACATAACATAACATAATAATGGCTGCTGGCCACATTGACCCATATTACCACGTAGCACAGCCTCAGATCAAAACTATTTGATTTTTGTAGAGAGAGAAAAATCAGAGGGCTCAGAGAAAAACCCTCGTGGCATAGGAGAGAACCAACTCACAACTCTACTCACATGCCTTTCGCGGCTAGGATTCGAACCGTGGTCACCTTGTGAGCGCTTTACGCACAAGCCACCCTATCATATTAGGTACCTGATGTATAAAAAAAATACACGTTATAAGCGTATTATAGTTACCTTTGAAAGTTGGTGTGATGTTTCCCTGGGATGCTGAGCAAAAGTTGGTAGTTTAGCTGTCCCGTGTTTGCAAACGAAGCTATACAGTGTGATATGCACAGTGCTGTGACGTGGCTGTTTTTTATCGTCTTGGAGGCTTGATATGATCAGATCCCACTGAACTCCGCCTTATAAAGTCAATCCGACTGGCCGTCCGCTATGAGGGCATCTAGCTTATATAGGAACTAAAATTAGCAACCATTGTTTGCTTCTGACGTATGCCAACGTATACACACCCTACATTCCTTTTATAGGATCTAAAATTAGTCAACCATTGTTTGCTTCTGACGTATGCGTTGGGTCATATACAGGCTGCCCCAACTAATAAAAACAATTCACGGCCCATTGAATTTCAATAGGTGTTTACCCAAACTGTAGAAGTAGAGTGTCAAGGTTGAAGAAGACTTGTATGAGTCGTATTTATACAGATTTATTTATTTAACACAAGATCAAAAATAAAAAATATAAATATAGAGATTATATATAAAAATATAAATTTCGAGACTGAGATATTGAGAGATCATGGAGAGGAGAGGGGCAAGGGAGGGGCGAGGGTAGATATCAAGGGAGAGGGGCGGGGGCAGAGATGAAAGGGGGAGGGATAAAGTCTGGTATCCGCCTCCCCCTTGACCCTGTACTACCCCCAGACCCATGGCAAAGTCTGGAATCCTCCATAAATACCTACTACTTGACTACTAAACAGTTTTGGTGTTGAGTTGACCATATGGTGTTGATTTTGTAAGAGTGAGGAAGGATCCTAGTAAAATCACTCAAGGGGTCAAAGGGTTCAATTCTTTTTACAGCAGTTCCTTAGACTATTGTATGGTCCATCTTTTCAAAAAGTTGGGCATGTACTGAAGTAGCTTATACCTGTAAATAAATATGTATGCTTAAAAAATAAATCCATTGGTTTCACCCCTTTGGTGCAAAAAAAGGGAAAGATATATATATTTTTTTGGGGGGGGATTTAAATGAGTCCTCAACCATGCCCTTTGACTACTCAGGAACTCATCTTTGCCTTTGAAAACTTTAAAGATTTTTTTTATCTAAAGAGTGATTCAAGTTAATCTTATTTTTTTAAAAATTATAATCAGCCGTTTCTGTCTTGTTTTGTTGTTGACAGTGATGACAGACATCCAGCTCCGAAAAAGAAGAAAAAAGACGACGATGACGAAGAGGAAGATCTGAATGATAATAACTATGATGAGGTGGGTTAGGGGAAGAACTGAATGATAATAACTATGATGAGGTGGGTTAGGGGAAGAACTGAATGATAATAACTATGATGAGGTGGGTTAGGGGAAGAACTGAATGATAATAACTATGATGAGGTGGGTTAGGGGAAGAATCTGAATGATAATAACTATGATGAGGTGGGTTAGGGGAAGAACTGAATGATAATAACTATGATGAGGTGGGTTAGGGGAAGAACTGAATGATAATAACTATGATGAGGTGGGTTAGGGGAAGAACTGAATGATAATAACTATGATGAGGTGGGTTAGGGGAAGAACTGAATGATAATAACTATGATGAGGTGGGTTAGGGGAAGAACTGAATGATAATAACTATGATGAGGTGGGTTAGGGGAAGAACTGAATGATAATAACTATGATGAGGTGGGTTAGGGGAAGACCTGAATGATAATAACTATGATGAGGTGGGTTAGGGGAAGAACAGTTTGATTTGCAGCTTAAAAAATCTTGAAAAATCAGTCGATGACTGTTCTGTGTTGTCGAAAGGTCAGCCTGAGATGGCCTTAGGATTATGGTCAGATTAACCCAAATATGGGACACTTGTAATTGAAGACTGCTATTTCAGACTTCACTGCTTCCAGATAACAAAGGTAGGAAAAAAAGTGGTTCCCAATTTACAGAATGACCCACATGTACATTTAGCTATAGTACTGTGGTATTGTTAGAGTTTGGCTGACTTGTTTTTCTCAGTTTGCTGGCTACGGAGGCAGTCTGTTCAACACTGGACCCTATGAGAAAGATGATGAGGAGGCTGATGCTATCTATGAAGCCATTGATAAACGCATGGATGAAAAACGCAAAGAAAGAAGGTAGTCAATCAGAATTGTCACCTGTTCTTTGAGGAATCAGTTTCTGTAGTAGACAATTCTTGCACCTGTCGACTCTAAAAAACCATTTAACAATCGTTGACTGCAGTGCAGTGGTGTTTGATGTGGTGTTTTAAACACTTAAAGAGCACACAGTCTGTGCGTCCCGAGGGGATTAAATATGACACATCCCACATCACAGCAATCAACAATTGTTTTATTATAACCTGCCAATTAGTCAGAAAGATTATATGAGACTGAGCAGACTCTTTCAGTTCTAAGGCCAGGTCCCAATTACATTGCTGTGGCTGAAAATGTGTGTCAAAGCCAAGTAATTCAAACGCAGCCTTATAAGTCTTGAGAGGTGCATCTCAGAATAGCGGTATGCACAGCTTGCAATATGGACTATGGTATAGGTGGAGGCGGGCTGACATCATCTCATGAAAGCAATGTTTCGTTTGCGCACCAATTTTCATCAGTTTCAAGAACATAGATCTGGGAGCTAGATAAGCCAATGTAAACAATTTCTGGATGTCCGCGTTCACCTATATGGGATAATATCACACTGTTGTTATCAAGGATCGACCAATCAGCATTAACCTAGTTGAGCGGCTTTAGACCATAATTTTTATTTGTATTTATCGTACTGAAAACTCCTCCAATTCAATATCTTCCTCAGGGAGAAGCGATTCAGAGAAGAGATTGAAAAGTATCGTCAGGAGAGACCCAAGATTCAACAGCAATTCTCTGATCTAAAGGTAAGATAACAAAGCCTTAGACTCCATGTGATAATGAAATATGGCACTGTGTTACCTAACGAGCACGTCAAGGCCACTTGGCCTGTTCACATGCACTGCTTTGTTTAAAATACAAATAGATTTTTCATCTTAGAGGTTTAGATTCATGCCATCTGGTTTTTGTTTTGTGTACAAACAGCCTGCTTTGCAAGCAGACTGGCTCCCAGTCCATACATTATCAATACTGATTGTGGGGCAGGAACCAGCCAACCCCAAGATAATGGGAGTTATTGTGTGGCAGTTAATAATTTTAGACATGGAAGCTATTTTGGGATGAAACTTGTAGAGCACGGGGAATATATCTTGAATCAGATATCGTGGTTGATTGGCCCAGTCACGGACATTACACTTCCTTTCATAACTCTGGAATTACCCTTATGTTTGTTAATGCTAATACTTACGTAATAAGCAATGGTGTTTTCCCCTGTGATTTATGTTTCAGAGGGAATTGTCAGAGGTGAGTGAAGATGACTGGCTGAATATCCCTGAAGTAGGAGACGCTCGCAACAAGCACCAGAGAAACCCTAGAGCTGACAAGTAAGACTTCATCCATTTCTTCATATTACCTTGTTTCCCTGTTTTCCATTATCATCTGGGTCTTCTTGGCAAGAAGTGATATTATACCCAACCATTCTCCCCCTCTAACCCATGTATGAGATCTATGCATAGGATCCAAGCAATTGTAAGGCATCAAATTGAGTTTGTCCTCTTCTTAATTTGCATCCTCTACAAAACCACAAAGCATGTCGTTGAATGTTGGTCCAATCACCTTCTCTTCAGGTTTTGGTTAATCCCTCGCCCTCCAAAAGGCCCAAGAGACTAAATGTGTAGTTAGAAGAATACAACAGCACAATGTATAGCCTTCACAATTCAGTGCAAGAACATACAATCTTATGGGCTGATGGGATGTTACTTCTGAGATCAACATGAACTATTTCATGGGGTCTTTCCATGCTTGTGTTGTTTCTTTGAGGAAAAGTTAAGATGCAAAAATGAAGGGTATTGAAGAAAAAAAAGGAGGAACTTTAGACTAGGGTTTATTCTACCCTTTGGCACTTTGCTAGGACCATGCATTATTAAGCTTGCAGAATCAAACACATAGAGTGAACACCATGTCACATGTTATTGCACACTGCGTATATCTGCCATTATTTCTTCTGTATCTTTGTTTAATGAAGTATTGTCTTTCTCTCCTTTGCTGAACAGGATCACCCCTATGCCCGACACCTTCTTGCAGAAGCATGCCATGAGCAGCGAGACCATGACCAAGCTAGATGCTAGACAGCAGGCCCTGGGTGGGATAGCTACCCCCTTCCCTGGAGCTATGACCCCTGGTATGCTGACACCCACGGGAGAGTATGATCTTAGGAAGATAGGAGAAGCTAGGAATACGCTCATGGATGTCAAACTTAACCAGGTCAGTCTCATTCGGATTTTACTCGACTCTCACTTCTACTCCAACTTCTTCTACAAAACTTCATCAATCTCTTGATTGCCTGTTTGGTCTTGTTTCACTTGGCAACTAATCAAATGTGTATGCTAAAATTCTAAACACATTCACCTAAGAGGAATGCATCTGGGTTTTCGATCTGAGAAATTTTCCATTAATATTTGAGAGCAAATTTCAAAACAAACTGTCGGTGATTGTCACAGAATTGAACATTTTTGCCTTTGACTTTTTGTGTAAAGTGTGATGTGTGATTAACAGAACTCAAAGAAAACCGTCCATGTACCATGTGAGCCTTTTGTGTGTGTCTTGACAATCATTGGGTAAAAAAGGAATGTGCATTACAGCAAGAAAGTTTGAAAGTTTAAAAAATCAAACGTAACGTCATAGCCCTTGTAGATGCACTTGGCTACTCAATTTTCATTGAATAATTTAATGTTGCATTTCATTACAGCAAGCTCAGTTTTGCACAAAGTTCAGAGTGGTACCTATGCCCCTCACTATGTACACATAATGCCATTGTTAATCTTTGAATCCAGGTGTCTGACTCGGTCAGTGGTCAGACAGTGGTTGACCCCAAGGGTTACCTGACTGACCTTCAGAGTATGCTGCCGTCCTACGCTGGGGATGTCGCTGATGTCAAGAAAGCTAGACTCCTCCTGAAATCAGTCCGAGAGACCAACCCTAACCATCCCCCAGGTCAGTATGAAGAGGTTATCCTTTAAGGCTAAGGACTTGGAACAAAATGTTTTGTTCCAAGTTCCAAGTTTTGCTGTTACTCCATTGATTGGCCCCTGCTAGAGGTGTTGAGGTCACAGGCTAACAGCATTTTTTTTAAATTTTATATTTGTTTGTGGACAGCTTGGATAGCCTCAGCTCGTCTTGAGGAAGTGACAGGCAAGTTACAGGCAGCCAGGAATATTATCATGAGAGGATCGGAGGTCTGTCCACGCAGTGAAGACGTCTGGCTGGAAGCTGCTAGATTACAGGTAAGGTCATTACTATAATGTATATGAAGACATGTCACTCACAAGTCTATCACATGTCAGTCACAAGTCCATCACATGTCAATAACAAGTCCACCACAAGTCATCACAAGTCCATCACATGTCAATCACAAGTTCATCACATGTCAATAACAAGTCCACCACAAGTCATCACAAGTCCATCACATGTCAGTCACAAGTCCATCACATGTCAATAAGAAGTCCACCCATGTCACTTACAAGTCCATCACATGTCAATTAGAAGTCCACCCATGTCAATCACAAGTCCATCACAAGCCCATCACATGTCATATTCAAAATAATGGACTGTGACAAAGGCATTCCTTTGAAAATTATTAATTTCCTGTTACTTGTAACCAGACTTTTCAATTGATTTGACTTCAACATGGGTGTGTTCTGCACACAGGAGATCATGTGAGTGGCCATACACACCACCATTTACATGTACAGCACATAGACTGCTTTGTTCAGATTGAGTACTCTTCAACTTCTTGACAAGTTTACATCTTTCTTTTTTTCTCACAGCCTGGAGACACTGCTAAGGCTGTGATAGCCCAAGCCGTCAGACATTTACCCAACTCAGTCAAGATATGGATCAGAGCATCAGACTTGGAGTCTGAGACTAGAACCAAGAGAAAGGTCTTCAGAAAAGGTACAGGATGCTTCTTGGATCGTTCCCTTGAAAAATTGGCATTCCTACTATAAGTATGGATAATGCTTTCTCACATTTAAATTCTACCACAATGATAAATGATACCCAGTGGAATGCAAGAGGGTCTCCTATTACCTGTAACATGTATTAAAATTAACATCTCCCCATTGTCAAATTCCATCAAAATTCAATTGAGTTGCAATCAAGTTTTCAAATACCTTAGTCAGTTTCAGGTCAAGTGATTACTTATTTATAGAATGAACTGTGACTGAAGGACATTGTTTATCCTCCTTTCACTGGGAAATTGACTTGTGAAAGGACTTGGGATTGACTTGAAACCAGACTTATGATCGGACTTGTAACCTGTCTTTTGATTGAAATGTGATCAACTTGTGATTGACTTGTGATTGACTTATGATTGACTTGTGATTGACTCCTGATATGACATGTGCTTTTACTTGTGATGGATTGGTGTCAAACATGTGATCACCTTGTGATTGACTTGAGATGGACTTGTGATTGACTCGATAAAAACTGTGTCTTCTTTGACTACATAGCTTTGGAGCACATTCCTAATTCTGTCAAGCTGTGGAAGTTGGCTATTGAGCTAGAAGGCCAGGAGGATGCTAGGATCCTACTCAGCAGAGCTGTAGAGTGCTGTCCATCGAGTGTAGAGGTAAATACAAACGATTGCTGTATTTCTCAGTTTAGGCAGTGATATTCAAGTTTTTAAATATTGGATCTGAAGCTGGATATTCAATAATTGATTTGGTTGAATATTTGGGAGTAGTAAGTAAAAGACTGACACTTTCATATCAGAGTCATCTGTTAAATTGCTTAATGATTTTAAGTAAGATTTGAGGCTTTGCATGGTGGAGATACTAAATGATGAATGCTTAATGATTTTATTTGGCAGTTTTGAGCAAAGTTTTTGTTTTGTTTTGTTTGTGAAATGTTTGTGAAATTAACATTGGACATCAGACATTTTAAACAGTTTGCGGCACAAATTTATTCAAATTAATGAAACATTTGCAGAATATTGGATTTTTTTGTTCTGAAGTTTATTCACTGTTTGTCAATTTCTAAAGGTCTGAAATGTTTGTTGTATTGTAGCTCTGGTTGGCTCTAGCTAAGCTTGAGAACTATGACAATGCTCGCAAGGTACTGAACAAGGCTCGAGAAAATATTCCAACAGATCGTAAGATCTGGATCACTGCTGCTAAGCTGGAAGAGGCTGAAGGCAACCATACCAACGTGGACAAAATCATTGACAGAGGTAAAGAGGCTTTGTAACCCTTGAACTACATCACCCTCCAAAACCCTTAATTTCTGCTAAGGGCCCGTCTCTATTCATATCCGGGACGAGTTCTGGACAAGTTGCAGGTAGAATCATTCACTTTGTCTGGAAGAAGCTCTGCATTTGTCGCGGACATGTTCCAGCAAAATTTTCATTAGCAACTGCTTGACTCACCAATACTGATAACTTTATTGCAGGGAAGTTGTTCAGAATCCGGCAAATTATACTCAATACAATGTCCGAGTTCTCTTACTCACCTCAAACATGGCTACAGTGCAAACAATCTATTGTTTAATTCTTGGTGGATTTCTTTTCTAGCACTGTCATCCCTACGTTCCAACATGGTAGAGATTAACCGAGAGCAATGGATCAAAGATGCTGAGGAGTGTGAGCAGGCTGGCAGTATTGTCACCTGTCAGTCTATCATGTGAGTAGGATACAACACCATTGTAGTACGGTTAATTACAAGACGTCGTAAGTAATCACAAGGCAATCACTAGTAATCACAAGTCAATCACTAGTAATCACAAGTCAATCACTAGTTATCTTCAGGTTCTGCAGAGCTATAATGAAAACAAGGCGGTACCAAGCATCAGGATTAAACTTAAAATATGTGGAATTGTTTGAAATAATACATTAATTCATTTGGTGATCCTTCTTGTTGTAATGTCCATTTCTTGTACTGATGAAATGTCTAATTCTGGTTATGTTTGTAGACGTGCTGTGATTGGCGTCGGTCTTGAAGATGAAGATAGGGAGACAACCTGGATGGATGATGCAGACAGTGTGAGTTTGCAAAATGAGCTCATCAAGTTGACAAACACCTGTTTCATTCAAGCTTTGATACAATTTACTTAAAGGTGCATTAAATGGACATGTATATATGGCCATCAGTTAGTTCATAAAAATTTAAACAAAACAAATCCTGATGGAAAATGTAGCACGCAGTGAAATTGGTTGAAACATGGATTCTTGAAATAGCACCAATTTTCTCGACTCCTCTTTCAATTTGAGATTTATACGTTTGGAATAATTCTTGGATATGCACAATCTTGAAATATTAATCAAATATCTATACCCACGCCCTGACTGTCTTTCTCAACATTTCCTTTACAGAGTGCCTCTCATCATGCCATAGAGTGTTCCCGTGCCATCTATGCCCACGCCCTGACTGTCTTTCCCAACGTTTCCTTTACAGAGTGCCTCTCATCATGCCATAGAGTGTTCCCGTGCCATCTACGCCCACGCCCTGACTGTCTTTCCCAGTCGCAAGAAAATCTGGCTGGAAGCGGCATACTTTGAGAAGAACCACGGCTCAAGGTACAGTATGTTGCATGTAATGACAATTCAGATGGAGTCTATGATAGACATTGTTGTGGACCCATGCACTGATGTGTAATTTTGCAAACACATATAAATTTGTAAATAGTTTAAAAAAAACCCACAACAGCAGCGCTAGCATGTGCACCTATTGGTCATTCTATAAACTGGGCCCAAACTGTAACATTATGTCCCTATTGCATTGGTACTTTGTTATTTGCCATTCAAGTATCATAAGAATGATTCCAACATTTTTGTTTTTTTTGGTGGGTAGGTAGTTTGCTATTCATAATCACTTGAGGACAACTGCATTGAATTCTCCCTCTGTGGCTGACAAATTCAGCTATGCATCGCATCAGTCAAAATAATCAAGTGATTGTTTTTGACACTTGGGAGAGTTTGGCTCTTTGATAAGGTGGAGCGAAGGAGAAATAGGTACCATTTGTGCCAACTCCGGGCCTAACATATGTGTGCTGTGTTGCCATCTACTGAATGAGACTGACGTTTATATTCCTGTACAGGGAATCTCTGGAGAGTCTGTTGCAGAAAGCTGTAGGCCACTGCCCCAAGGCTGAGGTACTGTGGCTGATGGGAGCTAAGTCCAAATGGCTGGCTGTAAGTACATGTAAATCTTATATTTGATTTGAAATCCCTTCTTAAGACCAGCGAACGGGTAATTAAGTACCGCCTTAAATGTTTTATAATTTATTAGTTCAATGCAACTAAAAACATGCAAAGAACTAGCAACTCTTTGTAAAAAAAATGTGCTCAGATGATGACTTTTCCCATAATTTGCTGCTATAAAGGGCTCTCTGTGGTATAAACTTGATAGCGTACTGTATTGTAAATCACTCCTTTTCTTAAATAGGAACTACAGAAAATACTCGTTCATTTTGTTCATATTTTCTTTTTCTTTTATAGGGTGACGTGCCAGCAGCTCGTAGTATCCTAGCCTTAGCCTTTCAAGCCAACCCTAACAGTGAGGAGATTTGGCTGGCTGCTGTCAAACTGGAGAGTGAGAATAACGAAGATGAGAGAGCAAGAAGACTGCTAGCAAGGGCTAGGAACAGCGCCCCCACTGCTAGGGTAAGGCCAAGCCCAATTTTGTACTAGAAACTTACACAAAAGGGTTCACAAAATTTGATGCCACAGCTACTGGTCCATTTTGGAATTGGCCCAATTTGCTATTGAATGTACAGTATATCCATCGTTTCATATCCATTGTCCTGTTTCGTGCTAGGTCTGGATGAAATCAGTGAAGTTGGAATGGCAGCTAGACTGTATTGACAGGGCCAGGCAGTTACTAGATGAAGGAGTCAAACACTATGCAGACTTTGCCAAGGTAACTAGCTTAGACAAGTCTTTATCAATCTCTGCATATTTTTGCTAGAAACTTTCCTTAATCTTTTCAAAACTCTTTGCAGAAACAAGTGGCATATACTTTTGTATTTAAGTTCTAGTGGCATCAAGTCCCGTCTTCCCGAATCCTGCAAAATTCTTCAAAATGATTGGGTGGATTTCAGGGATATTTAAATATAGTCAAGTCTAGAGTGTGCATGTACGGGTAGCACTGGAGCAGGGGTACCCGATTAAAAAAAACCAGGTATCTGGATACCCGTTACTCAATAATCCCATCCCAACATTCAAATCTCGGAGGTTGCTGTGCAGATTGTTTACAAAGGTGGTGCTTTCCCATAGAGTCCATAATCTTGTAATTTGTCGTTGTATCCTTACAGCTATGGATGATGCGAGGACAGATTGCCGAGCAACTCGGCGAGCGAGAGGATGCCAGAAAGACCTACCAACAAGGAGTGAGTACCCAAGCTCGTCTGAAGTTTCTTTGATATTTTTTCTTGATTAAAAAACAACACCGAGACCTTAGAGTTTTGTTTCAAATTCAGACAAATTTGTATACCTGCTTGATAGCAGGAAGGTTAATCTTTGGAAGCATTTGTTTCGTTATGAATCAAAATCCATATCCTTGGAACCAGCACTGTGCTATAACAAACAAACCTGCACCTGATCTGGATCTTAAGTCATGTGACTAGCCAAAAGTAGATTGGAGACTAAACATTGTATGTCAATTCGTTCAGCAACGTTTAGAAATGCGTGCTGATACACCTCTCGAGAAGGATTGCTGAGGTCTGTCATCCAGATCAGGATCTAAAGGCAAACAAACAAACACATAAACAAACAGGCCCTTCATCAGCACCCTTTTTGCTTACTGTTGTCAATGCTCCTTACGTGTTTCAGCTCAAGAAGTGTTCCCATTCAGTTCCTCTGTGGTTGTTGGCCGCCAAACTAGAAGAGAAGGTTGGGAACCTGACCAAGGCTAGAGCCTTGCTGGAGAAAGCCAGGCTAAGCTGCCCACAGTGCCCTGATCTATGGTAGGTAGAAACATGGCTTCCCGTGAAATCACCCTCTAACTCTGGTAATCTCTTGGTGATACATTGTATTTTTTTATTTTGCTGGATTTTGCTGACCTTCCGTCCCCCTTTGTTTCTTTGCAGGCTTGAGGCAGTCCGAGCTGAATCTCGTGCCGGCAATAAGAACATAGCTCAGGCTACGATGGCCCGAGCCATGCAGGACTGCCCCTCATCAGGCATACTATGGGCTGAGGCTATCTTCCTAGAAGCTAGACCACAGCGTAAGACTAAGAGCGTGGATGCTCTCAAGAGATGTGAACATGACCCACAAGTACTGCTGGCTGTTTCCAAGTAAGTTTGGAATGTTTTATACAATAGGTTCCGATGTTATGAAAGCTAAGTACCACATGACCATCCGGTTTGGCTGTGATCGGCCACCATTGCAGTAGGCAAGCATTTGGTTAGCAACCACGTCTCGCACTGTAATATAAACTGTAGGTGTTTTTTTTTTAAATTAAATAGCTACATTTCTTTATTAAATGGCGTAATGGTCACTACTTGTTTTTGTGTACGGTCATCATAGTTGTGCTGACCCAGCACTGCGTGTTGGCTCTGCATTTTTCACACATTTTTAAAAATCCATCACAGCTTTGAAGGCTTGCCTACTACCTATTGCATGCAGCAGTGTACGATCTTTGCCTACTACAATGGTGAAGCTGACTTCCCGGTAGCCAGATGTTGGCTGGGTCATGTGGGTCAGTCAGAGAGCCCTATAAAGGGAGCCTTCCAAATCTGGAAACCCTGCAAAGTTCATCTTTGGATGATGGGTTCTTTTAATTGGGTGCCGTGAAGTAATAGCCATTGTTTAACATCAATCTGTCTCCGGTGCAAGATCTATCAAAATCGTAGTATTTCTGATCATGACTGTTAGGTTATTCTGGAGTGAGCGTAAGATCAGCAAGGCCAGAGAGTGGTTCAACCGTACCGTCAAGATTGAGCCTGATCTGGGGGATGCATGGGCCAACTTCTTCAGGTTTGAAATACAACATGGCAATGAGGTAAGTACATTGGCACACCATAGAGTAATAACTGCCCCCCCCCCTGCAAAAAACACAGTGGATTGACTGTCATGTGCTACAAGTATTCCAGGTTATATATTTTTTAGCATATTTTTGTTTGTAATCGTTTTTAAACGTTCACAACTTTTCCAATTAGAAAAAAAAAATTAGACTGTTAAATATTTGAAAATAAGAACGCATAAACTTGAGAACTTAACTTTTTCAAAAAGCATTGTAGTTTATCTCAAAGAAGTGTTGAAGAATTTTTAATCCCTCTTTAAAGTGAAACAAAAATGCTTGAGAAAAAAAACGAGGGTCTGAAAGACTTAAAAGCAGTCTATAAACACGTACTTGCATATAAAAAAAAAACAGCAACAATGGAGACCAATGCCAACATTCGTAGTTCTGTTAAGCACACCTTTATTGTTTTTGTTGTCTCCATCTTTTTTATTAAGACTGTAAGCGCAGAAAACGGACTGCTAACCTTAAAAATAACAAAACCTGCTTAACACAACTGTAGAAATTGGAGGATTTCTGTACACAGGCTTGAGGGTAGCTTTATATTTCTGCTATAGTCAACCCAACCTTTCTGGTAACCATAAAGCTACGCAGAAGTGACTAAAGTTTGTGAATTGTTTCAATTTGCCTGTAGGAGCAGCAGGAATCAGTGCGTAAGCGCTGCGTAGAGGCCGAACCTAGACATGGCGAGCTGTGGTGTAATGTCTCCAAGAACATCAAGAACTGGAGATGTAAAACTAACGAGATCCTACCCATGGTGGCAAGTACCATCAGCACAGTCTTCTAGACAGGTATTTGCCTACGGGCAATTCTAGCTCTATGTAACGTCTGTGACAGGCATGACAGAGTTTTTAAGAGCTCAGTGACTAAACCTGATAATGTATCTGTCAAATCTTATACATCCGTTGTAAATAGTCAAGGAGAATACAGACTGGGAGTTTTGGGCCTTGTTGTTGATAATGTCCCTCGCCTTCGGCACAGGCTGTTATCAGCATTCATTCCTACAGCTAGTCTTAAACGGACTTGTTTAAAACCAGCCAAGCACATATTTATTCCCTTATTGTATATTGTTTATTCCGTTACAATAAGAATGTGTAAAAAAAAACACCCCAAAACACAACAGATGTCCAGAGCTATGGCTGTGTCAATTGTCAGCTTGTTCCCATGTAGTTGTAAGGGAAGATGACTCGGACAGAAGCACTAGACAAGAGATTTGGACTAGTCCTAACAGTTTGCTATTCCTCATAGTGCCACCGGGTTGTAAATATGTAAAGTGCAACTGTTTTGAGACAAAATATTTGCACATCTTTGCCAAGGTACATGTAAATGGGAATGGCGATGAAGATACAATTCATTCATCGTTATTTCTGGTTCAAATGTCACCATTGATGCTTGCTGTTGCATGAAATCACATTACTTTATTTTCTAATCACTAATAGAGGACATGTAGTTAAGTTTGTACTATGTAATGGGAACATGTCAGCTTAAATGTTAAAAATGTTGGAACGGTTCTTAAAACATTTGCTGAAAGTTCTCAAAATAAAATGCAGATTCACATCCTTATTTTGGGGAACTTTGTCATTTCGTATAATAGGTGAACAGATGTGGATTATTGAAATGGGAACATTTTTTTTCTCTAAAGAACAGAAAAATACTTTCATAATCGTGAATTACTTTTTAAACAGGATAAATAGCTCACAAAATGAGACTGAGATTTTTGCAACAGAGTTATAAGTTGTTTTTATTTCCTTACTGTTATGTTAACTAGGAGACAATTGTAATTTTAAAGGTTAAACTGTTAAGAATAAATACACATTGAATACGTACCTCAGTAGAAAAGTACAAATTTCACTTGCACACCAATGGTGATTACACTGTGGTGACTACATGAGCTACTGGTAGTCTCATCAATATAATACAAATTATGGGCTTGCACAAGTTTATGGTTTCACAAAAATCCACAGACACTACAGCACAAACCTCTACCTACATGTAACTGTAACATCCTCTTACTACGCATTCTGTGCTTACATGATTAGAGCAGAATTTAAGTATATTCCAGAATATTGTTTCCTGGAAACGCACAGCATTTACAGAGCTAGATTTTGAGCACTTTTGTTGCTTCAAACCGAAAAAAATTTACAGTGACTATGGAAATTGGAACAGAACATTCGAGCCCGTACTGTGAAAAGGGATTTTATACAATGTAGACTAATTTAAATTGTAAGAGTCTTTGGTAAGTTATAGACTTCATTTTTTTCTGTACAACAATTGATTTCTGCTAAGATGATACTTTACAAATATCATTTTAATGAAAATACTTCTATTCATGTATGGTATGTACACATTCATTCTTTGTGGAAAGTTGTATCCACATACATGTAAGAAACTAAGAAATAAAGGACTATCATGTGCACCATTGGTACAAGTACATACATATATTGTACATATATAGATTCAGCATTATAATGGACAATTTACTGCTGTATAACTTACACTCATAAATACCTTAAACAATACCCATTCCTAGTGGTAGAGAGCCTGTCATGTTGGTGGTTTTAATAAGACCCAAATTCTACTTGGCAACATATTTTGTGCAACTTTCTACTCTAATAAATGGTTGAAAACTATTTAACGTCCGTTTCCAAGATAATGTAATATGCCAAAGGGACCCAAGAACACATTCCAATGCGATTTGTAAACAGATGGACTTTTCAAAGGAATTTCTGCAGTGTTCAGAGAAAAGTCCATTTTTGTCCGAATTTGATTAAAAATGTAAGGCAAACCCCTTCATTTTTTTTTCAATTTTGACCAAAAAATCAAATTGCTTGAAACTTGCAGGAAAGATGCCTAATGGACCTTACAACACATTCCAACTCGATTTCTGGATGAATGGACACTTCCAAGGAATTTCTGTATTGTTTCGAGAAAAGTCAATTTTTGACCAAATTTCACTAAAAAGTAAGGCTAACCCCTTGTATTTTTTCAATTTTGGCCAAAAAATTAAATTGCTTCAAACGTCTACGAAAGATGCCTAATGGATCTTACAACACATTCCAATTCGATTTCTGGATGGATGGACACTTCAAAGGAATTTCTGTATTGTTTCGAGAAAAGTCAATTTTTGACCAAATTTCACTAAAAAGTAAGGCTAACCCCTTGTATTTTTTTCAATTTTGGCCAAAAAATTAAATTGCTTCAAACTTGCAAGAAAGATGCCTAATTGACCTTACAACACATTCCGACTCGATTTCTGGATGGATAGACACTTCAAAGGAATTTCTGTATTGTTTCGAGAAAAGTCAATTTTTGACCAAATTTCACTAAAAAAGTAAGGCTAACCCCTTGTATTTTTTTCAATTTTGGCCAAAAAAATAAATTGCTTCAAACTTGCAAGAAAGATGCCTAATTGACCTTACAACACATTCCAATTCGATTTCTGGATGGATGGACACTTCAAAGGAATTTCTGTATTGTTTCGAGAAAAGTCAATTTTTGACCAAATTTCACTAAAAATGTAAGGTTAACCCCTTGCATTTTTTTCAATTTTGGCCGAAAAATTAAAGTTCTTCAAACTTGCAGGAAAGATGCCTTATGGACCTTACAACACATTCCGACTCGATTTCTGGATGAATGGACACTTCAAAGGAATTTCTGTATTGTTTCGAGAAAAGTCAATTTTTGACCAAATTTCACTAAAAAGTAAGGCTAACCCCTTGTATTTTTTCAATTTTGGCCAAAAAATTAAATTGCTTCAAACGTCTACGAAAGATGCCTAATGGATCTTACAACACATTCCAATTCGATTTCTGGATGGATGGACACTTCAAAGGAATTTCTGTATTGTTTCGAGAAAAGTCAATTTTTGACCAAATTTCACTAAAAAGTAAGGCTAACCCCTTGTATTTTTTTCAATTTTGGCCAAAAAATTAAATTGCTTCAAACTTGCAAGAAAGATGCCTAATTGACCTTACAACACATTCCGACTCGATTTCTGGATGGATAGACACTTCAAAGGAATTTCTGTATTGTTTCGAGAAAAGTCAATTTTTGACCAAATTTCACTAAAAAAGTAAGGCTAACCCCTTGTATTTTTTTCAATTTTGGCCAAAAAATTAAATTGCTTCAAACTTGCAGGAAAGATGCCTAATTGACCTTACAACACATTTTAATTCGATTCCTGGATGGATGGACACTTCAAAGGAATTTCTGTATTGTTTCGAGAAAAGTCAATTTTTGACCAAATTTCACTAAAAAGTAAGGCTAACCCCTTGTATTTTTTTCAATTTTGGCCAAAAAATTAAATTGCTTCAAACTTGCAGGAAAGATGCCTAATGGACCTTACAACACATTCCAATTCGATTTCTGGATGGATGGACACTTCAAAGGAATTTCTGTATTGTTTCGAGAAAAGTCAATTTTTGACCAAATTTCACTAAAAAGTAAGGCTAACCCCTTGTATTTTTTTCAATTTTGGCCAAAAAATTAAATTGCTTCAAACTTGCAGGAAAGATGCCTAATTGACCTTACAACACATTCCGACTCGATTTCTGGATGGATAGACACTTCAAAGGAATTTCTGTATTGTTTCGAGAAAAGTCAATTTTTGACCAAATTTCACTAAAAAGTAAGGCTAACCCCTTGTATTTTTTTCAATTTTGGCCAAAAAATTAAATTGCTTCAAACGTCTACGAAAGATGCCTAATGGATCTTACAACACATTCCAATTCGATTTCTGGATGGATGGACACTTCAAAGGAATTTCTGTATTGTTTCGAGAAAAGTCAATTTTTGACCAAATTTCACTAAAAAGAAAGGCTAACCCCTTGTATTTTTTTCAATTTTGGCCAAAAAAATAAATTGCTTCAAACTTGCAGGAAAGATGCCTAATTGACCTTACAACACATTCCGACTCGATTTCTGGATGGATAGACACTTCAAAGGAATTTCTGTATTGTTTCGAGAAAAGTCAATTTTTGACCAAATTTCACTAAAAAGTAAGGCTAACCCCTTGTATTTTTTTCAATTTTGGCCAAAAAATTAAATTGCTTCAAACTTGCAGGAAAGATGCCTAATTGACCTTACAACACATTCCAACTCGATTTCTGGATGGATGGACACTTCAAAGGAATTTCTGTATTGTTTCGAGAAAAGTCAATTTTTGACCAAATTTCACTAAAAAGTAAGGCTAACCCCTTGAATTTTTTTCAATTTTGGCCAAAAAATTAAAGTGCCTTCAAACTTGCAGGAAAGATGCGTAATTGACCTTACAACACATTCCCACTCGATTTCTGGATGGATAGACACTTCAAAGGAATTTCTGTATTGTTTCGAGAAAAGTCAATTTTTGACCAAATTTCACTAAAAAGTAAGGCTAACCCCTTGCATTTTTTTCAATTGTGGACAAAAAATAAAATTTCTTCAAACTTGCAGGAAAGATGCCTAATTGACCTTACAACACATTTTAATTCGATTCCTGGATGGATAGACACTTCAAAGGAATTTCTGTATTGTTTCGAGAAAAGTTAATTTTTGACCAAATTTCACTAAAAAAGCAAGGCTAACCCCTTGTATTTTTTTCAATTTTGGCCAAAAAATTAAATTGCTTCAAACTTGCAGGAAAGATGCCTAATTGACCTTACAACACATTCCGACTCGATTTCTGGATGGATAGACACTTCAAAGGAATTTCTGTATTGTTTCGAGAAAAGTTAATTTTTGACCAAATTTCACTAAAAAAGTAAGGCTAACCCCTTGTATTTTTTTCAATTTTGGCCAAAAAATAAAATTGATTGAAACTTGCAGGAAAGATGCGTAATTGACCTTACAACACATTCCGACTCGATTTCTGGATGGATAGACACTTCAAAGGAATTTCTGTATTGTTTCGAGAAAAGTTAATTTTTCACCAAATTTCATTAAAACAGTAAGGCTAACCCCTTGTATTTTTTTCAATTTTGGCCAAACAATAAAATTGCTTCAAACTTGCAGGAAAGATGCCTTATTGACCTTACAACACATTCCAACTCGATTTCTGGATGAATGGACACTTCAAAGGAATTTCTGTATTGTTTCGAGAAAAGTTAATTTTTGACCAAATTTCACTAAAAAAGTAAGGCTAACTATAACTAACCCCTTGTATTTTTTTCAATTTTGGCCAAAAAATAAAATTGCTTCAAACTTGCAGGAAAGATGCCTAATTTACCTTACAACACATTCTGACTCGATTTCTGGATGAATGGACACTTCAAAGGAATTTCTGTATTGTTTCGAGAAAAGTTAATTTTTGACCAAATTTCACTAAAAAAGTAAGGTTACCCCTTGTATTTTTTTTAATTTTGGCCAAAAAATAAAATTGCTTCAAACTTGCAGAAAAGATGCCTAATGGACCTTAGAACACATTTTAATTCGATTCCTGGACGGATGGACACTTCAAAGGAATTTCTGTATTGTTTCGAGAAAAGTTAATTTTTTACCAAATTTTACTAAAAAAGTAAGGCTAACCCCTTGTATTTTTTTCAATTTTGGCCCAAAAATAAAATCGATTGAAACTTGCGGGAAAGATGTGTAATTGACCTTACAACACATTTCGACTCGATTTCTGGATGGATAGACACTTCAAAGGAATTTCTGTATTGTTTCGAGAAAAGTTAATTTTTGACCAAATTTCGCTAAAAAAGTAAGGCTAGCACCTTGTATTTTTTTCAATTTTGGCCCAAAAATTAAATTGCTTCAAACTTGCAGGAAAGATGCCTAATTGACCTTACAACACATTCCGACTCGATTTCTGGATGGACAGACACTTCAAAGAAATTTCTGTATTGTTTCGAGTAAAGTCAATTTTTGACCAAATTTCACTAAAAAAGTAAGGCTAACCCCTTGTATTTTTTTCAATTTTGGCCAAAAAATGAAATTGATTCAAACTTGCAGGAAAGATGCCTAATTGACCTTACAACACATTCCGACTCGATTTCTGAATGGATAGACACTTCAAAGGAATTTCTGTATTGTTTCGAGAAAAGTAAATTTTTTACCAAATTTCACTAAAAAAGTAAGGCTAACCCCTTGTATTTTTTTCAATTTTGGCCCAAAAATAAAATCGATTGAAACTTGCGGGCAAGATGCGTAATTGACCTAACAACACATTTCGACTCGATTTCTGGATGGATAGACACTTCAAAGGAATTTCTGTATTGTTTCGAGAAAAGTTAATTTTTGACCAAATTTCACTAAAAAAGTAAGGCTAACCCCTTGTATTTTTTTCAATTTTGGCCAAAAAATAAAATTGCTTCAAACTTGCAGGAAAGATGCGTAATTGACCTTACAACACATTCCGACTCGATTTCTGGATGGATAGACACTTCAAAGGAATTTCTGTATTGTTTCGAGAAGTCAATTTTTGACCAAATTTCACCAAAAAAGTAAGGCTAAACCCCTTGTATTTTTTTCAATTTTGTCCAAAAAATAAAATTGCTTCAAACTTGCAGGAAAGATGCCTAATTGACCTTACAACACATTCCGACTCGATTTCTGGATGAATGGACACTTCAAAGGAATTTCTGTATTGTTTCAAGAAAAGTTAATTTTTTACCAAATTTCACTAAAAAAGTAAGGCTAACCCCTTGCATTTTTTTCAATTTTGGCCAAAAAATAAAATTGCTTCAAACTTGCAGGAAAGATGCCTAATTCACCTTACAACACATTCCGACCAAATTTCACTAAAAATGTAAGGCTAACCCCTTGCATTTTTTTAAAAAATGTTTGCCAAAAAATAAAATTGCTTCAAAATTGCAGGACAGGAGCCTACTGGACCCTAGAACACATTCTAATTCGATTTCAGGATGGATGGACACTCCAAGGGAATTTCTATCTTGTTTGGAGAAAAGTGATTTTTTTTTGCCAAATTTGATTTAAAAAGTAAGGCTAAGCCCTCGCATTTTTTTTCAATTTTGGCCCCCTCAAAAGGTGCCTAATAAATCGGACCCTAGAATTCATTCCAATTGGATTTCATTGAATGGAACACACAGTCTTGTACTAAAAACATTACATTGAGGGGACCCTACCTAACCTTGAGACCCTTACCTTGAGTTTATATATGGAATATTTGTGTACTGTATCATATCTGACAAAATCCACCAAAATCCACCAAAAACAGGTGGTGGATTCTGATGGGTTTGGGATGGTTAGCGTTAATAGCTTTATATATGACATACTTGAATTCACAAAAACAATGAGGAATTGAAACCCGGTGTTGTGCTCCTTGCTGAGTCGAAGATGTCATCATACGAAGTCAGATCACACATCCAGTACAGGTCAGCCTGCAGACAAACGCCCAAGGACTTGCAGGGAAGGTGATCCAAAAAACAGGCTGAAACCAATTGGGAGACTTTTATTTTGAGTTTTTTTGGCTGGTAAAACAATCCTTGTGTTAAATCAACGGGAAACATTATTAATTATTAATATTATTTTTATAACTTTTTCACAACTTTGCTAACTGCTTAGAATTATACATGTGTGTAATTGGTCTTTGTTTTTAATTGTTTTTTTTTCTTTCTGATATTATTCGTCTGTTTTGTGTAATGGCATGCCTGATACAAGCTATGCTTTTAAGGTTTTGCCACCTCTAGTGGCCTTTATATGTTTAAGTACTTCTTTACCTTTTCATTTCTGTCATGAAGAGGAAATAAATGTGATTTGATTTGATTTGATTTGATTTATTAAATGGCTATGTGTCTTCATTCAGCCCCAAATCTATTCATGTTGTTCGATATGTGCTCACGAAATACAAGAACTTGTTGCACACTTTGTCAGCGTGATATAGACTCGTTTTGTTTGACTGTTGTGTGAGTGGTGTGTGAGATTCGAATGTCCACTGCTGGTTTGGGGCTAAAATGATGGATTATAGGGAGTCAGTTTTGCATGTTGTATTCACATGCAAAATGTAAGTTTCTATTTTTAAGGAAGAGGGAAAGAAAATGAGAAATGGAGGCCATTGTGTCAACATTTGCTTAGCTAGAAATCATTCGTTGTATGAGGCCTACATGCTCTGCAATACTCACTGCAATTTGCTTCGTCTTTGAAGTTCCCACAGTCATCCACTGCGTCGCACATCAGGTTTTTGGGGACACAGCGGGAGTTCCCACAATCCATCTGATCATCATTGCAAACTGTGAGAAATATGTTATCCAAAGTCAATACAAGGTTGCAGAATCAAAAAAATTTGAAAAAGTGTGGTACAGGGTGAGTAAAAAAGAAAATATCCGAGTGAGAAAAAATATATTCAAAGTGGCTTGCTCCATTTAACCAAAATAACATAGGAATTGAGTACATATGAATGACTTGATAATTGTGAATATTTCATGTATCATCATGTCGGTTTTAAGGCCGTTGTCCAGTCTGTTCTGGGTTGGCCTCTCAATTTAAATAATACCACAACATTCTGCTGTCCTTAAAAGCCTTTAAATACAACAAGGCCTTAAAATTCCAAGTTTTGTAGTCGTGAAAATGAAAGATGTCAACTGTTTTTCCTTACAAAGATCTTTATTCAACCATTTTTGTAATATTTCTTTAACATATGTGAAGTAGACAAATCAAAGATTACACATATCAATAAATCTGAAAATTAAGATAAACAAATCCCCCCCAATTGGTTTGCATTTGTCTCTAGTATGACCTGTGCTTAGTTCTGTCTCATTTTGCCCGACTGCCTCACATATCCCTGCAAAGGTAGAGGAAAGAGTAGTAAAATCAAGACTCACTGCAGTTGAGTTCATCACTAGCATCTAAGCAGTCATCAAAACCATCACACCTCCAGAAGGCAGGCACACAGATGGAGTTATCACAACGGAACTTGGTTGGGCTACACTCTGTGGGCAGTCAAGCAAAAAAGTGAAGGCTGGACTTGATTGTAAATTAAAATTGAGTGTAATGCTCTTTGACATGCAAAGGAAACTTTACCAGTAAAAGATATCCCCAGCACTCACTTGGGATTCAGTCACATTTGGGAAACACATTTGGATACTGGAGAACAAAACATATAGAAACTATTTCCTGTGAAAATGTTTGTACTTTGTGGACTGGATTCTTACCACAATTTGTCTCATCTCTCCATGTATAGCAATCAATTTCACCATCGCAAACCATCTGTTGGGAAATCTGTCTGCCATCACCACAGGGAAAGTAACCTGAATGTATAAACAATGACACATGTCAATCACATGTCACATGTCACATGTCAATCACATGTCATGCATGTGATTCAGGGTCATCAACTTGAGATGTAAAACACATGTATCTCAGAAGTTAATCACAAGTCAAATTACAAGTCGAGTCATGTCATCACTGGTTCTCCAACTGAAATGTAATTTGGAAAACCAAAATTACGCGACAGTAATGTAAAATGTGTGCCCATGATGCGCACCAAAGTGCACTTAGAGTGTCAGGTGTCAGTGACGATCGATACCAATCACAAGTCAAATCACAAATCAATCACAAGTGAGGACTTACTGCAGTTGCGCTCATCACTGCCATCTCCGCAATCATCCCTATTGTTGCAGCGGTAGTAAAAATCCATCTTACACAAACCGTTGTCACAACGAAACTGGGTCTCGGAACACTCTTTAAAAAGAAGAAAAAGAGAGAACATAAAATACACCTAGGGACTCAAATGAGGAAAAAGTACAAAAGTTTCACACAGTGACACATAACTATAAATCTAAAGAATTAAGGAATAATAGTGACTGGTAGCTGGAGTAGTTCAAGGTAATAAATATGTGCTTGGCCAGTTTTAAGCAAGCTTGTTTAAAATCGTTTATGGGGGCTGGACGTGGATATTGGCCCATATGTTTGGTCAGCAGTTTTACTTTGTGTTTTTTAAACATCCCTCTCACCAAAGCTATGGTATGTGCCTCAGTCACACTGGTAAATATCTCCTTTTATGGAGATTGGCGCGCGTGAATGATGTGGCGCAAAATGAAGCGGTGCTTTATCAGTAGTTTAAAACCACCCATGTGACGGCTCTCGGCAAATAGGAATGGGTAAATTGTTGAAGGTTTTTATAAATGTCTGGTTTAAAAAGGTTACAGGGATTAGTCGTGGACTATATGGCCTGAGTCAATTAAAGGCACAAATAATCTTTTAGTCAAAACTGAGAAAAAAGATTAACAAAAATGGCAAAATTAAATGCAATGTTTTGCGACCAGTTTTAAAACATCGCTGATGACCAGTGTTCGAACGGCTGATTAAGACCAACCACATGATGTGCTCTCAACCATCAGAAAGACTATTGTTTTGTTTGTCAGTACCCCACACTTACCACAGTGTAGTTCATCACTGTGATCCTCACAGTCAAAGTACCCATCACACACCTGATCGGACCAAATTGACCTCTGACCCTTGTCACATTCGAAGAATTCTGCCAATGATAAGGGAGACAAGCAGCTATGTGATGCATTCCTTTTAATTTTTCAAATCAAAGTAACAAATTCAAAGTGACCAAAAAAAACCTGACAAAATGCATCTAAACTCTCTGCTTTTTGACAGTATTTGTAAAACTAAAACCCGCAGTCACTGCAGATCTATTATTGAAGTTGGTTTGAATCTCTACTTACGTGGTGGTAGTTGACCATCCACTAAGGATTGAATAAAGTCCATCATAGATGTCACATTGGTGTAATAGTTGACTTCGCCACATTTCTTGCCACTGCTTACTAGTCCAACGATGTACCAGCTCCCCTGCCGCCCTCGCTCCATGTCACTATTCAGACAGACTAGTCCACTGCCACTGTCAAACTATATGGTACGTTACAAAGACTTCAAGTCAATCCCTACTGTTAACAAGTTATTTCACAAGTAACAGGGCTGGGGATGTTAGCTCATAGTAAATTTACAATGCAAAAAAATGACTTGACGTCACAATTGAGTTCACACTGAAATTCTTGCAGAGTATGAACCGGCCCATACACCAAGCTGAAATCAATGAATCCACTTGGCATGTCCCTGACTGTCCATTGACTGTTGGCATTGCACTCACGTGGCATGCCCTGGCCCGCCGTACGTTGATTGTCTGCACTGTACACCCAACCTTACTCACCTGGCATACCCTGGCCAGCCCGCCGTCCGCTGAATGTCTGCATTGTACACCCAACCTTACTCACCTGGCATGCCCTGGCCAGCCTGTCGTCCACTGACTGTCTGCATTGTACAACCAACCTTACTCACATGGCATGCCCTGGCCAGCCCGCCGTCCGCTGACTGTCTGCACTGTACAACCAACCTTACTCACATGGCATGCCCTGGCCCGCCGTACGTTGATTATCTGCACTGTACAACCAACCTTGCTCACATGGCATGCCCTGGCCAGCCCGCCGTCCGCTGACTGTCGGCATTATCCCAACTCAATTGACTTGTGCCCAATCCTCTTTAGAAAGCCTTCTTACAAACCTTACTCACCTCGCATGCCCCAGCCCGTCGTCCGCTGACTGTCGGCATTATCCCAGCACACAGCTTTTGTTCATTGACTTGTAGCGTGTGTGTGTGGGAAATGGTTGAGGCAAATGCGTAGCATTCCTCCCTGGAGAGTAGGGGCATGGAGATGTAGGTTTGCTCAGGACGCAGGACCACTGCAGACATTAAAATCATTGAAATGTTGTATATGATGTAGTTTAAGACAAATGGCACATAATAATAATTCTTTTTTTTAAGAGAGTCCAAGATAGTTGATGAGCTTCTTCTTTCAGTCTTTGTGTTTGAGGATCCAACCACAATTTCTGCATAGTTGGTAGTATTAGTAACAGTGTAATGTATCATGCATGCTTCACATGTTACTAGTGGTGGGATTAATATGCCTTTTGTTATTTGGTTTGAATTTCTGAATTGGGTTTGGATGAAGCTTTCAATTTTTTTTGTAACACAGGCTAAAGAAAACAACCGGAACATGCCCCACTATGTTCCGTGCATCTGATTGTAACTGCATCCACTTACTAGGGGTCTTCTTGGTTCATCAATAGCCTGCCCATTTGACTACTCAGAGAGTTCCCACCCATTTTTTTCAGCATTACAGCCTAATGAGAAGTAGTTTGTGTAATATTGTGCACTAAATTCAAGATGATTGGATTCAACCTTTATAGAGATGATAACCTGCTTTGGACATAGTAGATCACATTTTGATTCTAATTTGAGAATTTGACATCTTAATTGCTTACATCGTGGTTTAATGCTTCCCCAGGTAGCCAAGTAGCACTCGCTCCCAGCACTAAACTGCATACCGCTCTGTGGAAGGCAAGCTGGCATCACAAATCCACTATCCCAGTCCAGCGACTGGGCCAACCTCAACATGGCAATGTCATAGTTATGAATCCGTCTCTCGGCTAGGTATCGCGGGTGGATGTAAAACGTCTCTACTGTCATGATCTGAACGTTCATGTTGGTTTTTACCGTCTGGTTTCTGACCGTGCTGCCTGCATGGATGGTGAATTCACTGGCATTGAGTCGCTGCCAACCTTGTTCCCTGTACCTTTGAGTTATAGTAAAAGATTGAAAAATAACAATGATTATAACACCTCGCGCACAGATTCTGTATCTTCATTGGCCAAAAGCGAGTAACATGGTATTTGCTATTTTTGCTATCTTTCAGTTCAAGGCCAAAAGTACGGACTATTTATATTTGATTCAAAGTGAGTTTTAATTCTTAAGATTTCTTGCTATATCAATTTTGTGATGTTACTTTAGGACAGTATTTAACTGAAGACTTGGGGCAGTATTTGAAAGAAAGTCGGTTTATTTTCCAACAATGGTTCCACTTTTCTTGAAAATGACAGCATACCATGATGGCATAATTTCACAGGATGCTGAAGTGAGGAATTACATGATAATTTGATTTTTTTTTAGTGTTTGCACTTTTTGTTGTAAGTTATAAACATTTTTGTAAACAAAAGTAACATGGTCTATATTCCTTCTAGCACATCATGAACATTTAAAAAGTGAACAAAAATGTCCTGGAGATCTTGTCTGGATTATGAGCTGCTTACATGCAATGTGCAGCAGTCACGACCCAGTCATTAGCAATCACCACTCCACCACACCTGTACCTCCCTTTATACTCCAGGGCCACCTGCCAGGGCCATTGGCCCTCAGAGGATAGATCACCATTCACGATCCGCTTTCTTCTCTTGGTGGCCTGATATGCTGGCCTGGTGCCGCACTGGGCCGGTAATATGCCCTCTAGGGTGACTGGGATGTTAGACTCTGAAAGAATGAAGTAAAAAAAAAAAGAAGGGGCTAAAATATCTTCTTTTAAACTGATGATGTTCCTATTCTGACATACTGACACCAATAGAGTATTGTTGTTATTCTGACATAACACCAATAGTGTATTGTTCCTATTCTGACATAACACCAATAGTGTATTGTTCCTATTCTGACATTCGATAGACCTTGCTAAGCAGCAAACACTAGCTGCCTGACATGATTTCAGGATGAAGTGCATGCACGACGTTGATTAGTAAATAAAATCTGATGAGGTGACAAATTGGTATATTTAGGAAGTTTGTTAATACAGAACGTCAGTTGCCTGATGCATATCAATTATACATTCGTATAGATTAAGTGATTTAAAAAGAAAGATCAAAGTCTTTTTTTGGTTTAGGTTCTGTAACAGATAGGCTAAAGATGACTGCGTCAACTTGTTTGAGAGTTGTACGCCAGTCAATCAGAAGTACAAGTCATTTACAATTTAATGTAAGAAAGTATGTAATTGACCAAGCTTCATTTTTTTGTTGAATTTGTGTTTTTGAGGGGCCATTCCTTCTTAAGGATTGCAGTGTGTTCACTTGTGTTTGCTCAAATGTCTGGGTCTTATGGTCGTCTTATTCTTCCACAAACATGTTTGCAGACTATAACTCAGCCCACGAGGCGCTATAAAGTTCAACTGTACAAATGGTGACTGGTCTCCAAATGAAAACAAAGTCAGGATTTCTCAGCACATGCGCTCAAACTTGGAAAAACAGGGGGATTAGGAGAATGTGCAGGATATACGAAGTGTTGAGAGAATTCACTTGACTTTTAAGTTGATGGTGAAAAAGTTTGTAAGCAAAGGAAGACAACAGGCCAAGATATAGCCCCATAATGTGGCTCAAATGCTCAACTTCCTCCGTATTGTGTACCAGACAGTCTGGGGAAAAGATGACTTTTAGGAAATCTAAATTGGCAAATCGAAAGTTTTCCTTTAATCAATTTACCATGGAAAATACTCACCTGGTAACAACCACGGAAAATCAATTATAAAGTCAAGTGTACATGGCATGTAACCAAGAGGAAATAAAATAACAGCAACTTTTGCCTAAAAATTACAGGAGAACTAAACACCTATATACATAAAAAGAATTCAATTTTTCCTGGCTATTAACCATCAGGTAAATATCTTCTGTGGTGAATATCAAGTGAATAGAAAGCAATACTGCCGATTTCGATTTTGTCACACTGCACGGAATATATAGCTTGTCACTTGATTTGAGACTGGATAGTTCGTGATAGACTTGTAATGACTTGAATACAACATAATCATGTTCATTAATTATGAACACTGTTGGTATGTGTAAAGTTGGAAAGAGTTGAGTGATAATACGCAACACTGACTAAACGTGATTTGTACTCGAATGTAAATGACATAAAAGTGCGGTGAACCTACCTGGAAATTGAATACTTGAATTCAGGCTTTTGCTCGGCTGTGAAAATAAAGCTGAGAAGGAGATGTAAAACATTAATATAAATTCCATAAATCAATCTTTGACATGATCCATTGCCATTATAATTTTACTGGTTAGGAATAAAGTAACGAGCCGTTAGTTTTCATGTGAAGTGTGTGACCATTTAGGAATTTTTGTCAATTTAAATAGAGCTTGTAAGTTCAGCATATTCATTTCGAGTTAAAGGTCACAAAAAGGCATGGATCTAAAAAAAAGTATAGCATTTATTGAATCAAGTTGGCATCTCTCGGAAATATCCTGATCGTGTTTGTCTCGAGTTTATATCGAGTTTATATCGTTTAAAGATATAGTAGATTTTTCGTTTGAAGCAATAAACTTGCTAAAATACTTGAGTAAGGTGCATACCAAATAACCGGTTGAAGTTCTAGTTCAGTGGCTAAACATTTGAGAAAGTACATGCACAAGTTCGTGGTTGTCGTATAATTTTGTTGCTAGCGCAAAAAAAAAATGTGCCGGCGATCGAGAGCACGCTATTTGAAACCAACTTAAATGTTTGTATTCTTCAGAACGATATAATTTCAGGCGAAATAATTTAACAGGGTATTTAATGCGACTCCAATCTGCAGGTTTCTGTCATTAAATCGAGACGTGTCTTTCAGGGTAAATCAACCTGTCTCCACGTTCAAAAATTGTGATTTATTGAGAACCCTTTTATTTAATATGCAAAACCAAATCTGGAACAAATCGAACAAAAAAACCCCACAATTTGATCAGCTTACCATTGAAAATCAGAACTATGGCAATGACGGCCAAGATACACAAGAAGGCAGCGCAGACCATGGGCTTGATGTGATTCTGTTGCCGTAGTGACACCACCAGGGTTTTATGAGCTGGGATCCGCCAGGAGGTCCCGTTGACTAATGGAGGAGGCGTGTACACCACCCCGTCTTCCTCCGTGCTGGGTTGAGGGGGAGCTACGCTCACTAGGTAGTTGTCGTATAACTCCGTTTCTGGCATGGTGGGATACTGTATATAGGTCCATTATAGGCGTCAATATTATTATACCATTAGAAGTGGTATACGCATAATCACACAAAGTGGTGATAATTATAACCACATGAAGTTACTTTTCACGAACCGCATACATATCCCGTACACTTGTAATTGTCTCTATATTAACGACACACTGCGGACGAATACATTATGGTAAGTTATGCCCAACCTCAAACCACATTTTGATTGGCTGTTACAGGATTACAATGTGGAATCAATGTGCAGTTGCTTGAGATTTAAGACGCGGTATCTCGAACCTGCTGGAGAGAGACACGAGGGATGAGCTAAAGTAACACCAATTTTCCACTGCATCCCCAAAGTTATAAGTTAGAGGCATGGGATCCCCATTTCCTGCAGTATGGAGAAGGCACTCAATCATTTGGTATACATTATAATACTTACATAGCGCTTTTGGTTTTTTTTTTTGGTCAAATTCGGAGAATAGTGGTATCAATTTGGGCATTTGCAAAAGCGGGGGCCTAATAGATAAATAAGTTACTGGAAACAATAGAATGTTATTTTATTACGAGTACAATCATCCTGTAGTGGAGACAATCCATACTGCAAACAATGTGAAAGTAAGTGTTAATTACGCATGTACACATTTGCCACCGATTCAAATAGCGGCGTTTTCGATATACCGCCGTGCATGCTTGCCCGGGATTGACAAGACTTAATTTGGAGAATATGCTTAGTTTAATTTGCACCAACCGTCTCCAGTCATCTGACACACCCTTCCGTGCACGGTTATTTTATTTCTAGAACTTAGAATCGAATTGGGCTTGGTAAGAGATACTTTAGACAACAAAATGAAGAAATGTGTTATTTTTGACGCCACTTTTGTGGTCGCCTATACAAAGTCTTTGGGCGAGTCATGACATTGTCAGGTAAAGTCAAACAAAATATGAATTTATCTCAGTCCCAACTTAACAGTTTTTTTAAAGCATATTTTTTTTGTTTTGCATTTGACTATAAACGGTTGAGTAATGAACTAAAAACAAAAGTGTCGGGACACCCAGCCACAATACAATTAACTTGTCATGGCACTTCATTATGGGGTCGCATTCAACTGTTTCAGTATAGGTGTGATGTGGGATCGAAGCTTTTGACTTTTAGTCTTTCACTTTACGGGGGCAAAATTTTTGGTCAAACGGGGGATTCTGAAATACAAAAGAACACAACAGGATTTTATAAAATTTAACAAACTGAACACAAATTGCAATGATGTTCAACACTCACCGTTCGATGTAATCTGCTGTTGAAGTAACTGTCCTCCCCTCAGGGGCACTCGGGTTTTTGTCTCTTCACCAAACTTCAGAATGACAAATTCGCACTTGAAATCTTACTCGAGACCGTCACGGGTATGGATTTCCCGTCCGCAACCCATCGCAATTAAGCCGACCGCCAGCAGTGTTACGGGAATTGTCCGCCGTTAGTTCCATCTATTTCCCGGCGCTGGATGGGCAACCTTGGATGGCAAATCTTCTTGGAAATCAAATTTTCAGTCAGTTTTTTTATAATTAAAATGCAAACCTGCAGGTTCCCTGTAAGTCCGGCTCGTAATTGTGTATTCAGTTATCGAGTGCGTATTGAGTCTGGTGAATTGTTCGATCGGAAAGAGATCACGTTTCGAAAGCTGATTGAAGCAAAAGGCAAACTTGCGGAAAAAAGCTAAAGGGTCACTCTCAAATCTATGGAACGTAAATTCAGGCCCAAAAGATTCGGATGGGGCTCATGTTGTTCACACTTTTGAGCTTGATAATCCATTGGGAAAACACAGAATAATGGCTGTTCGTTTTTTTGTTAATCAACAGAGAATGTTTATTTTTTTTATGCCGGACCATAGATGCATCACCTGTGTTAAGTTGGAAACGACTCACGTCTACCGTGTCTTCATACTGGCCGCGATGTATTTTTCAAAGCATTTCACGCGAAGCACGAAAGACATGTCAATACAATGCCTGGTGTTTATTTGGTATGCCTGCCAAACGCTCCATGTCTATTACACAATCACTGCAATAAACGCCACCTGCAGGAAAATGAAGTTGTTGATGCCGAGTCCTTTGGAGAGATTACACAAACAAGCCATCCAGAAATTGCCGACTGTTGTTGAGGTTCAGCTAGACCTCCTCAGACGCAACACACACCAATGCTCCAAAGTGAATGTCGCTCATGGAGCGAAACCAGATCTTCCTAGAGAGTTTCACAATCATGACGCACGCACTCCCCTGTCTCGCCAGGTATAGCATCCCATCGCACCTGTGGAAAGTTGTCCCACTCAATTTCACCGGTCACCTCGGAATTCCCAGCATATAGCTGTGCCAATTTATCAGGTCTCTTCAGTGAACACAACACTCCGTGCCCGACTTACGCTGACGGAAGTAGGGCCGTATAGACGTACACGGGGCCAGCGGTGCGCGCGGACTGTGGACCGGCTTTTGTTGGTTCCCGTACCGTAATCACCGTTTTATTTCCTGACACTTGACGGCACAGCCGGTGATCAACTACTCTTCGTTTTCCGTTTTGTCTGTCGATTTTTGCTGCGAGTTTTGGAACCATTAATATTCACGGCAGTTGGCGCGATCTCTGCACTTGGATGTAATTATTCAACCCCTGAAGAACCCCTGCAACGGGTACTGTGACATTGTTCCTATGACTGTTATCAATCTAGGCGGGTGGTACTATGGTCACAATAATGCAATGTCATCACAATAACAGAGTCTTCCAATGTTCAGCCTGCGTGAGTGCGTCGGATAGAGCACAAGCCGCAACTGCTTAAGGCCATAATAACGAGCCACAAATCCTCTCTCCTCCCCTATGCACAGAATCATATGACACATAATTATACATAAAAATGTATTAAAGGGGGCGGAGCTAGCTTTCAGTAAAGGGGGGGGGCTGATATGAAGGTAATGAAGGCGTGCCAAAGTCACGCCCCGCAAAGGATTCCGGGACATCCCCCAACCTCCGGAAAATTTCGACGATGCTTTCTTCTGCATTCTAAAGCAATTTGAGAATATGAAATCAAGGAACTTTAGCATTCCATTAGATACGAGCTAGTTTACAGCCCAAGTAACCCCCCCCCCCTCCAACCCCCAACCCCCTCTCTAGATCCGCTACTGCAATACACCATCCCGGCCCTTTAGCAAAGTTATTACCATGCGTAAAACCGGCTCAGTTTGGATAGCTTATAATGAAAACGCAAATGGTAAAATGCAATTAGGCCTACATCCAGGGCAGCGAGATGACCCTGGATTTGACCAGAGCGTCTAGGCTAGCCAGAGCATACCCAGGGCTAGAGAGAGCACAATCAAAATACTCGTTGATAATGAATGAAAGAATAACGGGATGGGCTGCAAGCGAAAACCGTCTTTTATTCTGCGTTGTTTAAAATAAAAGAGTTGAAACAAGTCATTCACAAGTCACATTCAAGTCCTTTAAAATAATTCAATAGAAGTGTACAATCATGACTTGTGAGTGATTTGATGATTTGATTACAACAGGCGGTTCTGATAAATCTCAATTGCCCCGTATTAAGAGACAAAGTAACGGCCTACACGTGCAGCTTCGGCCACGTGACCTGGAATATAACGCGCAAGAAGACTAATTTCATGCTTTGAGTGTTCAATTTTGTATGTAGTGTCTGTGGTAAAAACGGAATCAATTCGTCACGTCGAGGGTGTGAGATCCGCGTAAATGCTTAGCCGCTAATTTGAAATTCATGTACAATGTACTCCCGTATCTCGAGAAAGTGATGCAGTCGGATTTGATTCCGTATATAGCAATTTTTGACAAGATGCGAGACCAGCGACGTAACATGGGGGTTGGGGCACGCCCAGGTTAATATGTAAAACAAATATCCTCGCATTTAAATACCGACACCATCCAGAAAACGAGGACCCCAAAGGTCCCGCCATGCATATTGGGCTGCCAGTGGTCAGGGACAGTCCAAGGCCCAGTCTAGACTTGACAGTGAGGTATGAGGTTCTCGTCAAATCCAATTCCAACAGCGCAGTACTACATATACCAATTACTTTAATTTCCGAGATTAACGGAAACGGCGTATCCGGACTACGACGCGCTCCCCTCCAGGCCAGACCTGTTTGCCTTGTGGGCCTCCCGGTGATACTGATAATACTGCCCCAAATATTGCATGCCACATGCAGTGAGAAAATATATAGATCCGGAGCAGCACACTCAGCATAGGCCTTCTAAATAATATACGCGAGCAATGTATTTCCATCGCTGAAGCGTCATGCAAGCATGGCGCAAGTAATGCAGAGTGTTAAAAGATAGTAACCATCGACAAATCAGGTATACACGTACACCGGTAACACATCGTGCATTTTATCAAGAGACAGGTTTTATTTTTTTATCCCAACCGGCCTTGGATCGTCGTTTTAACGTCATCGTTCCAACTTTTCACAAGAGAAAATGTTTCTAACGGACATGCCAACTAGTTTGTTTGAATATGTACGTCAGTAATTCAGATTCACTCTCGAATCTCGAATTTCTCGACTTGCAGTCAGAATTTGAGCCAAGTGTCTTGAGTCTTGACTAGACTTGAACTCGAGTCAAGTGACCCGAGAAGGGATTCTAATTAAGCGACTTTGGATCCGGTTCCGAGACCGACTCGATATAGTCAAGTGACGAAAAGTGACTCAAGTGAAGTGGACTGGAGTCAAGTGAGTCGAGTTCGGACTCGAGCCAATTGAATAAAGGTTGAGGTTGCGGATTTACCGTATTAAAACCATCTCTTCCTTGAAACATAACCCTTGCCGACGTACTTTGACAGGCCTAAAGTTCTTTCGAAGGAAAAAAAGAAGTATTGCCTAGGCTCTGCTGTTCAAATATTTAAAAAAAATAGGTTGATTTTTCGTGCTTTAAACAAGGTGAGGAAAATAATCGTTTTCCAGATGATGTGGAAGCTGCACGCGCATTTGGGAAACATCAATTGCTTGTCAAATTTTCTTTTCACACGGATGACGTCATTTTCCCTCGCCTTAAAGCATACTAGCCAGTCACGACATCGCGTGACTTGCCAAGCAAAGATCGGATTTAGGTTGCTATTTCTTCTCCACCGATGTCGAGTGCCTCGAGTCAAGGACTTCGTTTTTTTCACGACACTGCGCTCCTGGCCGTTGTTATAGAAACCTTATAATAATACACAATTTCAATTACATGTGATATGCGCTGATTGTCCGCCAGAAATTACACCGAGCTTTACTGAGTCGCCGTGCTTCCGCTTTTTATTACTTCTCTTTTGTTAATGTGGAAGCCCTGATTACTTTTTCTTTCGAGATCAACGCATCTCCATTCTAAAAAATGTTTTACAAAAAAGTAATTAAGTCAGAAATCTTTGGACAGTAATCTAACGGCCATTAAAATAAGAATGAGCTACAACGATAATGAAATGGCTTACCGATAGTGAAACGGCATGCCCGACGTGAAACTCGCAATGAGATAAACTTCACGAGAGACCATAATTTACGGGCCCTGGACCGAGAACAATGAAATATTTTCAGTCTTTTCTCTTTCACTGTTCAGTTAGTCATTTTCAAATCAGATCTGCAGTAAAATCCTCACAAATCAATGACAAAGACTAGTAGCTGTTTTAAGTCAATTCACCTGCAAAAACGAACAGCAAAAAGGCGTATAACTATCTGAGCATAAAGTAAAAACATTTGAACCTGTCCTTGGAATATTTACGGAGAACGATCAGAATGCAAATTTCCAGGCGTTCAAGCCACCAGGGCCCACTGGCATTAGCATGCTGCGCACGCTAGCTTCCGTCTTCTAAATCCCCATGAAAATATTTGTCTACGCCGCTGGCCGTTATAGTTCGGATTAAAGCTAACCAACACGAAGCTTCTGGACCCATAAGCCTTATCGATTCACGCATTGCTTTTTTTCTCCACTCAACTACAGGTAATACACTCTTTACACAATCGCCCTCCCCTTGACACGCTGTATGACAATCATTTCTCGTTTTATAAGAACGCAACGCGCCTCGGGCTAATAACAATAATTAAATCATATTTGTAACCACTGGCCGAGACCACTACAACAAGTTGATATATCTACAGACATTCGTGATTTCTACGGCACTTTGGAACCGAGAGTCGAACCCTCACCATTTCAAAAAGGCACTTGTGATTGGTCATAACGTTTGCAGAAAGTAAATATTAAATTAGCATTGAAACCGAGGGAGCAAGTGCTCTTTCTTGGTGAAGATAAAATAATGTAATTGACTGGGTGCGGTTGAACTTCCGATCTCCAGAACACCGTTCCAGTGCGGTTCCCCATTTTCTCAATGCCATGGTTCGGGCGCGCTAGTCAGAAGAATTAAACATCGGCTAGTTTTCTTGATAATCGATTGCTAGGCGTGATGTGCCATCGCAACGTACCCTCTTGACCAGCCTGTTTTATTTTTTTTAAGAAAATGTACTAGGAACCCTTACAACTCATGAAACCGCGGTTGTCATCTCAAGATCATAACGCAATCTGGTTTGATGGGGGAAAAAAGTCAACTTTGATAAAAAAAAAACACCAAGTATGAAAGAGGGGCTGACACGTCTCTTGTCGGCTGGTTCTGCATCACTGGGTGATATTCTCTAGTGACAGACAAGATTCAATTTGGAGGTAATACCTCAGGCAAGCATGTTCCAGGTGATGGCTCTTGAGATAGGTCCTTGTGTATGCCATGAATACAAATAAAATTGTGAGGAGATGGAGACGCGTTGAAAGACTTATACATCACCGAAATGTCTATTGAAATTGTCTTAGACTGTAAATGCATCATCTCAACCAATTTCGTCATATTATGACAATATATAACATTTAGCTTACCCGAATGCAAATGAATATCATTCGGAAAACATTCGCTTAATACTTACATTATATGATGAAAGGTGACATCGTATTATACTTTTTGCAAAATGTACCCTCTCAAAGGAATGTTGCCAGATAAAAAAGGCTTTACCAATTTCAATGAACTTCTCTCTTCAGTGCGTGAGATTTTTGACCGCCATTCTTTACTTCAATGTTAAAGTACGTGTCAAGAGTACGATCCACTAGAAAACATAAGTGAGATTTTTTACTGTCATCCAGAAGGTTCATGTGCGTTGATGGTATATGTTAATATGAATGCAACTCGCAATCGAAATGAAGAATGTTCGTGCCCATCGCAGCCGTGCAAAGGAACGCTTGCTTGACATCCAGTTTTGTCTTATCGAGCGTTTGGTATGCATGTGTTGGAATTGTTGAGGAAAAGTTAGAATTTCATGCAACACTGCATTCGTAATTCTGAGATTTTCTATTTATTTATCAATTTCTTATCTTAACTGTGCAAATTTTTTTTAACTGCAATCCACTGGTGTCAATGGGGCCCGAGTAAATACAAGACAACGCGAAGAAATTAGAGTTTTAGACGTGAGAGAAAAACCTCAGAAAAATATACTAAAAGGAAAGCCCACGGAATCAGGTAGGGACTGAAAATCTTGGAATCGAACCCGGGTCACAGCGTTGGAAGGCGAGGAAAGTGGCCAAGATTGCTACGAAAGGAACAATACTCGTATGGTGAATAAAAAAATGAATGCCGCATGGTAAGAGCGGGAAAAGAATGCATGTGCCCTGCTTTAATAGGATTAGCAGGATTCGAAAAAAACATGAAACTAACATACATTCCACTCATAAGGTGCATGTACTTTGTACAAAGCTACAAATGGGTCAGGACAACAGGCCACATGATGACTACCTGCAGGAGTTAAATTGTGACTTGCTGACCTTTGTATCTCGCGCCGCAGGTTGGATCACTACACACAGCACACCTGTCATCGTGCATTTGATAGAAGACGTACCGAGTTGTAAAGATAAATATGACTTCACAGTGAAAGAAAGAATCAAACAAATCTCACCAACGTTATACTGCAGATATATAATTCAGATTGATAGAGAACATGCGAAATTCACAGGTAATATCTTTAGTTTGAACACTTGAAAGGCAACATGGGAGCCGCCTTCAAACACTCTTGAGAATGTTTATTTACATTTCTCGGATAAATTCCAAACTACGCCAATTAAATATCTTTAGCGCGGAGAGTAACACGCCGAAGGGCAATTATGTTTGGTAGCAGTATTTCAAAGTAGCTTTAAAAAGTCAAGACTGACGTAAACACATTGGGAATGGGCCCCAAGCTTTGTGTCAATAACTTGTCCTCATAAAAAAGGAACGAATTACGATCAAGAATAAACATTCAAACGTGCGTGCCCATTCCTTGGAATGAGAAAGTAGGCATGAAATAATGTCGGCCTGCTGAGTTCCGGTGGGCATTAGCCAGGTACAGCAGTGGTAATATTAAAGGGATAATATCAAGTACACAAAACCAAATTAATGCTTAGGCCTACATGCAATAACGATTCATAAACTTTTCAGAACGGTTTCCATCTTACATCTGCTACATGTTTTTTTTGTGTTTTTTTAATTATGATACATTTTCATTTTTTTGCCATTTCCTAGATCCTCGCGGGTCGAACTAAACCCTTCTGACGAAAACAATATCTGTGTATAATCTCCGGAGAGCATTTTAAGTCATCATGCATGTCAACCTGCGAAAATGGATGAAAGCACAGGTATAAATCGATAAATTGTGTTTACCTTCTCAGAAATCTGACTCAAAACATAGAAATCATGAAATGGAATGTCTCGCACAGACCTCAGATAACCTGTCCCTTGTTACTTGCACTCCTCCTTGGTCGCTTCAGACGATCACTCCTCAGGAAGCTCTGTATCCGGTTAATCTGACTGGCAACCTCCGTCTTGATATCCGTCTGGTCATCGTCGTCTGAGAAGAGCAACGGCCTATCGTCATTGTCGTCGTCACGGGAGGGCGAGGGTCTTTTCGATCCAACTGACGGAAACACTTCGGCAGGAGTTGAAGTCCTTTTGGGAGTCGATTTCACTCGAAGTAATGCTGAGTAGTCGATATTCTGGAGGATAATGATCGCATAATTACTATTTAAATATAGGCAATGGACATTATTTGCCAAAAATAAGTACTTTTGCCGATTTAAGGAACAACAATGCAATAAATATGACGTTGGTTATTACAGAAATTGCCTGGACGAAATTTCAGCTCAGTAGATATACGTGTTGAGAAATTGTGTAAAACGCATCGTCATTTTTCTCAACGCAAAGCAAGGTTTTTGTTGAAAGCTCTCCCTATCAAAATGTTCATTAATAAGTTTTGACTCTTGTGGCATGACCCCTTGACTGTAAGCAATCGGCAAACTTAACCAAATTCGATCAATTCCGGGCAGCGTTTGAAAAAAAATTGCCTTTTAAGAAATGATACGTATTCTTCTTTTCCTGAAAAATGAAAATATGCTTTGCGCAATGATTTCCCAGGATGCTTGATCCCATTATT